>CALNHX010008169.1:0-64087 GCA_940337035.1 Agriotes lineatus
GAAATTAATGTTAACAACTTGTTAATTTCGGCTCTGCCAGAACTGGACAAAGATATAACAAAAATGAAAACAATAGTAAAAATATCAAAACAATTCCATTTAGATAAAGGGCTTACACGAACTACCTGTACCTACTTTACAATTTGTTGACGATCACGTTCTGCTACGGAGGATCTAGTATACCTGCCTAAAAAGGTTGTAGATAAATAGAGGTAAAAACGCTAGACAGCATTGTCAAACAGTAAAAGAAACCTATTATACAGGGTGTTATGGAAGTCCATGCAAAAATTTTAACCAGTGATAGACCTCATCAAAATGAACAACTTTTTTATTATCGTTTTTTTATTTAATCACATATTTTCTCAATCATTTATTTCTCCTAAATTTGACGAACCGCTTGGTAAGCAGATCTAAGTTAAAGGTGAACGACTGAAGTATATTAAAACTGCAAAGTTCTTGCACAAACAACATGCGGTCAATAACTTACATACCTCAATTGATAAAGTACGTTGGTGACCAGATGTGAACTAAAGGTTTTATCAGTACATACGCAGTTTTTGTTGCCTTGCATATCAAAAAAATGTGTTTTGTGTTTTGTGCAATTAAATTAAAATATTATTCCATAGGCGGGTATGCATTTTTAGAGTAAAATTGTTTTGAATTTTAACTCAGTTTTAAGGGAGTTTTCAAAAAATGATAAATGAAGAAGTTGTTCAGTTTAGCGAGTTCTATTACGGGTTAAAATAGTTGTACTGATTTCCATAATACCCTGTATAGGCAGGTATACCGCGTGGTCACTTGCAAAACGCAGCATAAGGATTTCAATGTTAAATCTTGAATTTTGTAATTATTTTAAAGATAAAGTGTGCATAACTTTTTCGAGAGTAACAAATGCTGCATCCATCCTAGTCCAGTCATTAGAAAAGGAACGTGTTTTATAAACATTAAATACCGGGGTTCTAATTTTTAGATATGCTCTAAATTCGGTTCCCTAATAAAAATTCGATTTTCTTCAATTTTGAGGGGACTCGCTCGCGACGCCATCTTAGAAAAATGACGGCCAAAACCGGCTTTTCAGAAATATCTACGTTCCCGTTAGTTATTTGACCAAAATACCTATGATCGTTCTTTCCAACAACTATTACCCATTTCAAACAATTTTTTCGTAGTCAAAAAGATGTTGAGCTTCAGCAGCGCAAAGTGAAGGGCAAGACGAAACACTTTTCTGTTTTCAACACTATGACTAATTATTATTTTTCAATCATTTCCATACTATTGCAAAATTAGGAACCCAAGTAGTCGTGTCAAACAAATACCGTCTTTAAATACAAGACTGCAAGTGTGTGACGTCACGAGTTCGTCACAAGCCACCTAGTGCTTTGCTAATGTTTTCGGAAGTTTGTGTGAGTATTTTACGACCAGTGTTGCACAAATGCATACTAAAATGGCCATTAAAAGCAAGTCATTGCACTGTCAATGCAATGATGAGTTGCTACGTTGTAACACAAGCCGGTGGATGAATTAAATATGTATATCTAGTGTATTGCAAGTGTTTCTGAAGAGATATTTTGATGGTGCGAATAAGGATGCAATTTATGTGTGTCAAGCAAATTATGCAAACAAGAATAAGGTAGGAATCGCAATAATAATAAAAGTTTTCATTACTGCAGCTTACGGTTGCTTTCACTGTCAGTCGATGTCAAATTCGACTTAGGTTTTTTTCTTCAGTCTGACGAAAACTGACGCAAAACCTAATCTCGAATTTGACATGGACACCGCCACGAGCAATACACTTCAGTACTGCCAAACGTTTAACAAAAATTGCATCGTTTTTCAAGCAAATAATTTGGGATAATTCTTTAATAAAATCAAAATGGGTCTTGTTCTTGTGCAGAATACAAAAAATATACGACACACGGCCGATTGTTACAACTGTCATTTTATTTTCCCTTAGACATCTCCAATTAAAATTCGCTCTCTTTGAATTTGAGGCTACGCTCACACTGCCTCCATTGTGCGGAACGTTTAACCTTGTATTCTTTACACCACTGGTTCACATATACCATATGATCGAAACTTTTATCCTCTAGGGCTGTGGAATTGTTTCTTGATACATTTATGTTGGCAATCGTGACATTGGCATTTTACATTTGACAATTTAAGGTGAAATTAGTAATGTCATTTTAACCAATACAAAAACGTCTGTTGAATACATAAAGCTGTTTATAACAAAAACAACTACAAATAGCTATTTTTTGACATTAGATTACATTCTATCATAAAACTTCATAATTTTTCTAGGGGTCAAAGTGATGAACAAAGAAGAAAAATACTAATTATTCTCCCTTCTCACAGTGAAATATTAATTTAATTGCACCTCGTTCCTTATCTACTAAAAAATTGTAAAAATCGACGTTGCATATGTTTAAATAAATTTCCAAAGCATACTACTTTTGCTTAGATTATTCATCCTGAAAATGGTGTATGCAAAAAAGCTAGAGCCTGAAAGTTTAATTGATTTTTGCCCAAATGTTATATTTTCGTGTCTGATAAGAGGAAAATACGCTTTTTCGGAAAAAAATAAAGTTTAAGTAAGCCTTCAAGTGGGGGCGTGCAGGCTATTGAATACTTTTTTCTAAAGCTCTGGTCTAAAAAGTAAGGATGCTACGAATTTTTGAAAATTATATTTTTTAACAAATATAATTTTGGACATTTGAAGACATTGTTTTTAATACTTAATCACATGTTTTTTTCTTTAATTTCTTTAAATTCTGGACCTGAAGTTCCGTTCTTATTTCATTTCCTAAATTTTTGGTATCTATAATATTTGTCTTATGAATTTTCAAAGCATTTCTTTTTCAAAAAAAATATTGCCATAGAATTTATATAAAGAATAATTCATTATGTATGTATGGAATTACACCAATGTACGTCCCTAATTTAACTTATACTCGTTTAAGACTACTATTTGAAATAAATTTCGTTGTTAAATAATCATTTTTATGTATCAAAAACTATATGATTTTGTTCTTTAAAGTAAAACATGTGGACTTTAATATTTCTGTAATACCCTGAAAATCGAACCTTTAAAAGTTATCTTCACCTCGCTCTCTATTAAGGATAATTCGGAGAGTATTCGAATCTTACCAGCAGATCTTTTGTCTAGAACTATGGCAAAAAGGGCTTATGAAGGCCTACTTGCTAGACTTCAGTCTCCCCACAACTACTACTACCACTTGCCTAGAACTAGAGGTCACGACGCTTACAACACCAAGTCATTTAAAAATGTTAAAAATGTTACTGTGTTCTCGCTTCGGCATCAGAGAAAAACTATTGCAACTGTTTTGTAACCACAGTTAATCACCGAATTGTAAATACGGTAATAACTTGGCAATTCAGAGCGGCATGAGAATTACAGGTTAATTCCTGAGGAGGGTAACAAAGTTTGACAGCTTGTTGTCGAAGTTATTTTGAGCAAAAAATGTCAGATGCACATAAGTCGTATTCAAATTAGTTACACAATTACAACAGATCAAAATTGTATTAGTGTAGTAGCAAATACGCAACCTTAACATCTAGTTACATTAAAAAAAAAACATATGCTTAACTTATAATTAATGTTTAATATACAATCAAAGGAGATTGTATGGTTTATAACAAGTGGTCAAAATGCGCCCATTGAGCATGAATACTTCCACGACTCCTTCGAATCATCGAATCATAGGCACGAGCTATGGCATAGTCATTGCGACTTTGATTGGTCTCATCAATTATCCTTTGGAGTAACTGTTTACGAGTATTTATTTGAACACTATAGACTAGCTGATGACCTCAAAGGCAAAAATGTAACGGATTTAGATCAGGGTATCTCGGAGGCCAAACGATGGGATCCACGACCAATCCATTTTTTTGGGATAATGCATGCTTAGCATTCGGTTACTCATCTTTTATAGTGAGCTGGGGCGCTATCAGGCTAGTACTACATTTGTTGTCGAATGTGAAGTGGAGTGTATTCCAGCATATCATAAAGTCTTTCATCTAGAATAGTAGCGTATCGCTCTGAATTTAAAAATCACCAAGAAGTTGTACGCTGAACGTTTTTAAATATTAACTTTGACTTTGTCAACAAACAAGTGATGGTCAATTATTAATAGACTGTATTTTGCTTTGTTAATGGTAACTAGATGTATACATTTGCTACTACATCTTAAAAGTTTGATCTCTTATAGTTCTGTAACGAAGTAAAATAGGACCAAGGTTAATCTGACATTTTTCACTTAAAATTACCTTCCCAACAAAATGACGAAGTTTTTTACAGTCATTATGAATCACCCTGTGCAAATCCCTATATGTAAACCATTTAATATCTTTAATTACATTTGGTTTTTAATGTTCTTTTTAGTAAAGTGCAAACGATCTACGTCAACAAATTTTATCATTCAATTATGAATTTAAATTTGTAATAGTGTAATAGTGTTTTTCAAACTACCTATTTCAACACATGAACAAAAAAAAACTACATTCCCGTCTAACAAAAGTTACGTTTAAGCCCTTGTACACTACGAATTGGCATTTTGTGTAGAATTTCAGGTATGGGGATATATTTTAAAAATGTTTATAAAAACGGCTTGTTAGGAAAGTCAAGTGCAGTATGCGAAACCAAATACATGTTCTGGTTGTACCTATCTTGACCAGTTAATCGCTTTGGCTTGTTGTTATAAATTTAAAATTTTTACATAACACATTTGGGATATCTAAAACTGTACATCTGGCTGAATGAAAGTAGTAGGGGTACATAAAGCAAAATATTAAGATAGCATAAGTATTAAAAATTTATGATGTTAACACATCGTTTCCATCGTTTGCAAGTAACAACCTCAAAAAATTCGCCTATTTTCCTATTTCCAAAATTATGAGAGTTGCATGAATATTGTGTATATAAAAGTTGTAGATACGAAGGTGGTACACATTTCTAAAATAGTTTTGATTATACAGGGCGGCTCAAAAAAGTGTGGCGATCAAACTTACTTTTTTAAATAGAATGCCTTATATTTGGGTAGCTTAAAAGTTTTGCATTGAAATAATCATCATTTTGATATAAGTTGTATGATCTAAGATCAACTGTTTTTGGAGAGATTAACGATTTTTATGTAAAAAATACTGAACTTCGGGCGGCTGCTCTAAGCAACAGAAAACAATTGAATTAAGGAAAACGTTACCAAAAAATTCTAATTTTCGTGAACTACCTTGCAAGTATAAAATGGTGGATCTGGGTATTAATATTACACAGGGTGGCTCAACATTTGTAAATGTAATGATTTCGATTTTTTCAAATCGAACACCCTGTATATTTGTATATTTTTGAAAATCCTTTTTAATGAGCTTTCTTTTGATATGTTACTTCATACCTCTAAGTTCAACTGTTTTTCAGATATGCGTGTTTGAACATAAAAACAATTTAAGTCCCCTTAAGATGCTCTATTTCAAGGGATAAAAAACAAACACCGTTAAATAATGATTTAAACACTTGAGCTCTCCAAAACTAAAAACACAAAACTAGGTTTAGAAAATATAAATTTGTGTCAGTGTTGTCGTGTTGATACAAGGAATAATAAACACGAAAAAAACGATAAATGCAGGAACAAAAAGGTAAAAAAAACTGATTAAAAAAAACAAAAGCCAATACACCGAAATCCTATACGTAATTACATTAAATGTTCAACTAGTTCTCCTTTCCTGCTCTGAGTATTAAAGCTGTACAGAGAACTCATAATCAGCAGATATAATTAATTTGATTTATTTAAGTGGAACACCCTATATATCGCTGTATTTTTGAAAAGTACTTTTAATGAGCTTTCTTCTGGTATTCCATTTCCTAGCCCTAAATTGAATCGCTTTTCAGATTTAAACTTCTCCTGCTTTTTTCGTTCTTCCGTATTTGTTATTTCTAGTTTTGAATAGTGGCTAGATTTTTGTTTTCTAAACTTGGTTTTATCTTTTGTTTGGGGAACTCAAGTGTTCAAATCGGTATTTTAACGGCTTTTCTTGGTTATCCCTTGAAATAAAAGCATCTCAAGGTGCTTAAATTGTATTTTATGATCAAATACGCATATTTGAAAAACAGTTGGATTTAGAGGTATGAAGTGACATATCAAAAGAAAGTTCTTTAAAAGGGCCTTTCAAAAATATAAAATATACAGGACGTTCTATTTGAAAAAAAATCGAAACCATTAAATTTGCAAATGTTAAGCACCCTATATAACATTAATACCCAGATCCCACCATATTTTACACTTGAAAGGTAGTTCACGACAATCATAATTTTTTGGTAACGTTTTCCTTAATTCAATTGTTTTCTGTTGCTTACAGCAGCCGCCTGAAGTTCAGAATTTTTACTTCCTTTTACGAAATTGAGTTTTAAACAGATCTTTACGTTTTAGAGCCCCCGAACCCAAAAAAACACGTTTTTGTTCATTGGTCTGTCTGTCTGTCTGTCTGTGGACAGAATATCTCAAAAACGCAAAGAGGTATAGCGTGAAATTTCATATAAGTATAAGTTTTGTATACTATGTAGATGAGAAAACAAGCTTTTGAAAACAATTGCATAACCGGAAGTAAGTGTTTACTCCTGTGATTTTTCAGTTTTTTCGATTTTTTTCAAAAACGGCTATAACAATTTTTTCAAACTCTACATTTTTATTACATTTTTAATATGTATTGATGTGAGATAAATGATTTTCCAGTTGAATACTTCTAAAATGGGTTTCTTTTGTTTTTTTCTATTTTTTTTTATTAACTTCTATTTTAAATAAAACACCCGGTATATTTACATTTTTTAAGTCAGCTTAAAATTTTGAGAAAATGTGTTTCTTCAACTAACTCTCTATTTTGTACCGTTTTTGTAGAATTTGTAATTTTTGAAAAGTTTTGACTAATGCTTAAAGATTAAAAATCAAATTTTTGGCTAATTATAAGATCACTGTAAAAGGAAGTTGTGTGAGTGTTATATACCAGATTTTTTTAACATAGAATCGTTAATATTTCCAAAACAGTTGACGTTAGACCCATACAACTTTATATAAAAATGATGAGTATTTCAATGCAATACTTTTAAGCTACCCAAATATAGGGTATTCCATTAAAAAAAGAGTAGGTTTGATTCGCCACACTTTTTTGAACCACTCTCTATAATCAAAACTATTATAGAAATGTGCACCACCTTTGTACCTACAACTTTTATATACTTATACAATATCCATGGAACTCATAGTTTTAGAAATATCTGCCGCCCCCGCATCGTTGCCGGGCCCTGTAAAATTCTGTGACGGAAAAAATACAGCAAAGACTGCATATATAGTAGTATAGTAGTATTTCGCTTTGCTGATAAAAAATGCTGCATAATTTGCCATTAATTAAATTATTTTATCCAAGACAGTGTGTAAAATTGACTTTTAGTCCGAGTTTTAAGTTTGTAAAACGACTGTTTAATAACATGTTTTCATTAGTTTATGTCGTCAGTAGCAACGTGTTTAAAAAAATTTTACCACGCAAAATTACGATAGTTTGCTAGTAATCCTAATCTACATTTAAATATTTTTTTATATTTACCGTGTTTGCTAGATTCTATCGTAGATGAAATATTGTACGATACACAAATGCGTTTAGTCCCTCGATTTGATATCAGATAAAAAAGGAAAAATAACACAATATTAAATTACAAAGATGAATTTAAGTATTAAAAGGATACCAAATTATTAATATTTATTTGGTAAAATAATGAAATAGAATTTAAATTCAAATGAATAGGTAATTCGAGAAATATCATTCAATATAGTGGATGTAAAATAAATATGATACAGATTATATAAAGTGTCGGACTTGAAAATATGCAAAACAATATCACTAAGGGGATATTTATTATTATTTGAGAATTTAAAAATAATTTTTGCCTGAAAAAATGTAAAACGTTTGTCAGCGACTGAAAATTTTAAAATAAACCTTTTATAAAACGATTTTGCGTCTATTTAGTATGTAAAGGATCATATATTATAATAGAATTGTCGAGAAGAGTTAAAAATAAAATTTTTAAAAATTGGAAGGTGTTGTGATGTTAAAGAGAAAAATGGATATGGCGAGAGTGACATATGTTAAACATTTATAATCAACAAAAGCAATATCTGGAAATGGATGCAGAACTAAGTTTATTATCAATTAATTGCATCGTATGAATTGGATAGCAGAGGCTGATTTTTACTGGAAGTAGCTTACATCGAGTTTGTTGGCAGAGTGAACGTCTTATGGTATAGATAAAAGGTTTTTCATATACTGGAATTGTACTTCGCCAAGCTTGTTATTGAAGTGGCATTTTGTAACTTGCATCTAGTCGAGGTTTGTGGTACTAAGTTGTCAACGGTTTGTGAATTTTGGAAGGAAGACGTGGATGGCGTTTGTTTCTGGTCAATTTTGACAATTCTGCTAGAGAAAATAGCAGGTGTCTTGTCGTGTTTGGCTGAAAAGTGGTTGCGTTTTCTGGTGGTCGATTGCATTCATACTAGGATTTGTGAGGACATTGGGAGATTTCTGTGAGGCTACTGGATGCCTTTGGTTTGGTAAAGGAGCATATCAAGTTCCACAGACAAGTGATAGACTACAGGTATTTATGTACTAAACTGAAAGTACAACATAGAAAGAGTGAAGTGAGGTAATTATAAAAGGGAGTACTTACTATTTAATGTTTGCTGAGTGACAAGTAGTGCAACGAAAAGGTATTTGTAATGGATTTTGCACTTGCATAATTTGAAGTGGCATTGACAGACGTACAAATTGTCACAAAATTTTGAAAATAAATTGTCAGGAATAAAAGCAGTCTTGATTATGTGTGAATCCGACCTGTGTTTATTAAGATTAAATGTTTTCTACCAGAGCTAGAGATATTTTATAACATTGATAATTCATAATTTTTAAAAGGGTAAAGAAGTTACTGAAATTTATTTTAAAAGAGAATTGATTAAAAGTAATAGTAATTTATTATACAAGACGATAAAGTTAAATTTTATCCACGAGTGAATAGTTTAACGTCAAGACGTTAATGATTCAAGAGTGGATTGTAATAACTTTATCGTCGTGTATAATACATTTTTTTGTCTATAGAACTTTAACAATTTCAAAATGAAATAAGGAAAGTCAATCACATTTTAAAATCTTAGTAGCTAGATTGGGTTGCTAGGATAATACGAAGCTGTAATAGTTAATTTAAATAAAAGTTAGAAAATTAAATTACTTTATCTATCCTTGATGTTAAAGTGCTACTTTATTTACTTTTGCTGTTAAAGTAACACTTGACCTTTTGTTTTGACTCGATTAAGGCACAATTTAACATTTGCTATAAAAAAAAACTAAATACTTGAATATTGGAATTTTGTATGAGTTTCTTTAGCAATCGTTTACATTAATCATTAAATATATATATGAGAATTAATAAACCATACCTATCTTGATATCATAACCATTATTTCTTAAAAAAAGGTAAGAGCTTTTTGGCAATGCTAAACAAACAATATTAATTTCTACTTACCAGCACCAACGTGCTCCTTAAAACAAACAGCTTTGGGTATGTCACAAACGTCCTGTGTTAAAATCTTTTTGTTGAAGGGGTCGGTACAGTTATTGGAATGTTGCTTAACTGAACCACAGACATAGCATTTTATAGAAGTATCTAAAAGTTAATTAAACGATTTACAAACTAATATTACATAGGAAGTGTATGTTCTTACGAGGATAGCTGTGAAAGTAGAACACAGTTTTAAATTAGAATTGAAATGCAAAGCGGATAAAAATAGCCATTAGTAAAGAACTCTGCTTTAAGACTGTCAAATAATAATTTACAGTAGGAACATTTTACATACGAATATTTATCCTGAGACAAGCATTTATTAATGTTTTATTGAAATGCCTACAGTTTTAGTTTTTATTTTAAAGCTTGCTACTCACCAGCTCTGACAAATACCAAACAGATGAGCAATAGTAGAACCCCTCTCATCTTCCTAACAGTTCCGAAGACGTTCAATTCAAAATAGGCACAGATCTGCCAGAAGTGTGTTTTCATGCAGTATGCAGTCGGTGCTAACGACGCAGATCTCGCATAGCAAAGCACTTGCCAGTTTATTTTTACTTTACGCCAGGACTGGCTGAGTAGAAAATCGAGCAGCACGTGAACTTAGATTTTATTATTACTATACATTTTATTATTACTTTACAGTTACCCTACATTGCTACCGATAAATATTTAGAGACATTTTACAAAGGCAATATGTTACTCACAGGGTAATAATAATAAATAAGAAAGGCACTTAGTTACTATTTAATTGGACCAGATACATTGTAAAACAATCAAAATTAGCGGTATTAAGCCGCCAATTGAAGGTAGAGTTCGGAAAGATGAGTTGCATAAATCCGTTTTGCAAATAAAGCAGTTTTTGGTCTCCTCTTCGA
Source organism: Agriotes lineatus (assembly GCA_940337035.1). Classification (NCBI taxonomy): domain Eukaryota; kingdom Metazoa; phylum Arthropoda; class Insecta; order Coleoptera; family Elateridae; genus Agriotes; species Agriotes lineatus. The sequence continues at coordinate 10,492 of CALNHX010008169.1, forward strand.
AAAGTTTGCAGTAATCGTCGACGCCACAAGTTCTGTGTGTGCTGCCTGCCTGTTTACCTAAAATGAACACAGAATTATTTTAGCTGAAAAGTGTAAAATTCCAACTTGCATGGCATCGTTATATGTATTATATCTAACAACTTCTTCATATTTTAGGACACTATCAAATAAAAATTGTAGATAAACAGTCTCAAGAATGACATGTCGGATATGTGTCAATTCAACATTACCGTGCTGTAGCAACATTAAGGCTGCATAAAATAACAACATTCTTGTTAAAAAGGAATTTCGGTTAAGACAGCGTAGATGAACGCCTAGCATTTTCTGGCATAATGTGAACTCGAGCAACGATCCAAGCCAAGTTTCGTGTTATTTGAGTACCTTAAGAACAAGGATACGAAGGCAAATTTTGCCTTGTTGCTGTTTGTGCACCCATATTGACTAACGTTTCGCAAAACTTTACAGCTTGCATAATCGGAGTGAAAGTTGCTCTAAGAACTGAAGGTCGGTGTGGAGCTATTTATGTCCTCTCTGCCAGCCGTTCTGAGCGACGTAACGCCGATTCATCGTTCAAGTGCAGCGCAGTTTGAAACGGTGGGACGTGGCCGTCTGACGCACTGTGGTTGTAATGCTTTAGATAGTGTATCGCAGGAGTTCACGTTTTACTAAGCTTAAAACTATCTTTGCTGTTTGTATTATTTAGATGTTTTTCTATTTCTATGGCTTCACGTATCACTCGCGGGAAGTAATGAGGTATTCTAGCAAGTACTCTGGCTTGCTCAAATTCTAAGGTGTGCCCATTGATAAATGTATGCTCAGCTACGGCTGATTTTGTGATGCGTTTGTGTTTGCAATCGTCTTTATGTTCATGAAGCTTTAGATCAATGGAACGACCAGTCGGTTTAATGTAACTTGAGCCGCAAGAGCAGGGAATATGATATACGGCAGCGGTTTTGAAACTAGGAATTTTTGAATTTATTGATATAAAACCGTTACCCAAAATTTCATTGGTCGTGAACACAGTTTTGATGTTGCATCGTTTCAGGACACGTCCTATCCTATCAGTGGAGCCTTTAACGTAAGGAAAAAATGCTAAGCCTTGATGAGGTGCGGATTCTTCTTTAGCCTTTGTCGTCATAGTCTTTTTTAGCACTTTGCGTATGGCGGTAGTTGTGTATCCGTTCTTTTGTAAATATTCAATAGATGTTCCTTTACTCACTCTAAATTTCCTACATCTGAGATACAAACGGCTGTGGTCGCCAAAGTCTTAACAACTTTTGTTTTTTGCATTAGATAATGGCGTGAATTAGCATTTAGATATATGTCCGTGTGTTTTTTTTTCTTTTTCTAGACTGCATGTCCTACACTACCATCTGATTTACGTTTTGCCAGAATGTCTAGAAACGGAATACTGACATTTTCCACTTCCATTGTGAATTGTATGTTGCGATGTACAGAATTCAAGTGTTTTAGAAACAGATTCAATCTCTGGCATCAGTGTGACCAGAAGGCAAAGGTATCGTCTACATACCTAAACTAGCAGTTCGGTTATAACTATCCTTGTTCAAGAGCCTTTGTTTCAAATGCCTCCATGTAAATATTAGCTATAACCGGTATATCGGTGAACCCATAGCCGCCCCGTCGACTTGTTCGTATATTTTGTGTTTACAAGTGAAGTAAGTATATTTCAACCAGTCCAACTTGGTCTGTAGGCAAGAAATCTTTGAGCATTACTAGCAACTCATCAACCGGCACTTTCGTGAAGAGTGATACTACGTCAAAACTGGCTAAGAGATCATCTTTGTTCGACTTTATGTTGCTTAGTTGCTGGACAAAGTATGCTGAATCTTTGACAAAATAATCTGTTTTACCAGTTAGAGACTGTAATATATTGGTTAAATGTCTTGCCAAAGCAAGTGTAGAAGAATTGATCGCATTGACAATTGGTCTCAACGGCACACCCTCCTTATGTATCTTAGGTAAACTATAGATGCTAGTAGTTATTGAATTTCTAGGAATCAAGCAATACTTTAAAGTGGGTTTTATACTATCGGAGTGTTTTATGGAGGCAGTTATCTTTGTTTCGGAGGAGGTAGTAGCATTGCGATTTAGAATTTCGTGTTATCTGGTATTTATTATAATCTTCAGTGTTCATTACCACAGTAGCGGCTTTGAGAACGACAATATCTTTGTTATTCTTTAACACGCTTGAGCCTACTCTCTCTCTCTATTTTCCTCTCTCCCTCTCTTTTCTTTTCTCTCTCTCTTTCTCGCTGCTTTAATGATGTTGGAGCAGGGCGGTTTCGCTCTTCTTAAAATACAATGGGTAATAAATACCTGTTGGATGATTTCTGTATCTTTTCTGGGAAGTTCTTGAATTGCTGCTTTCACTCCACATATTATCTCCTCGACAGGTATTTGTTGAGGGCTACGTCGAAGTTAAAACCTTTTGTTAGTAAGGATGTGGTTTGTTTATCCACTTGTATGTTGCTGAGGTTTACGATTACTTTGTCCGTAGCCAATTGTTCCGACGACTGCTTAGGCGCTAGTTTATCCTATTTGGCAGATTGTTTAGTTGTTGCTTGTTCCAGTGTATTGTATGCTTGTGTCGTAGTAATAACATCGATTTTCTCCCACAATGTTGGCTCCAGCGTGTTTGCCAATTTTATGTGTAGATGTGTAGAATATTTAGCCTGTCCCTGCTACATTGGACAGACTGGTAGTTCCATTGATCTAAGGCTTCGAGAACATAAAGGCGATTGCAAACCCAAACACATCCCAAAATCAGACGTAGCTGAGCATATATTTACAAAGGAGCACACCTTAGAATTTGAGCAGGCCACAGTACTTTCCAGAATACCTCACTACTTCCCACGAGTCAAACGTAAACCCATATAAATAAAAAACATCCTAATAATATAGACAGAAAAGATGGCTTTAAGCTTAATAAAACGTGGACTCCTGTGATACACGATCTAAAGCATTTTTTTTAAATTGCTCTGTACTTGAACGACCAATCAGAGTTACATCGCTCCAAACGGCTGGCACAAAGGATTATAAATAGCTCCACATCGACCTTCAGTTCTACCGAGCTCCGTAGCTTAGTGCGTTGCACGTCCATCTAGCATTCGGGAGGTCGTGGGTTCGATTCCCGCGGCCGACTGCTCTGATTCAGGTTTTCAGGTGGTTTTCCGGATTATAAATATTCTCACAAAACACACGTCGAATAAATGTTAACTCAAGGTTCCAGAATGGATCGACATTAGGGGTCGCATAAAACAACATATAACGTTCATTTAATTAACATGATCAAAATGTCAAATTACAAATATTCTCACAAAACACGCGTAGTGGCAATTCAACATTTCCGTATTAAATCAGCGTTATATGCTGTGTAAAACAACGTTTTTATATAGTATTCATTCCATCAACATGCTCCAATATATAAAATGGTCTCATTAAACATATGTCAAATAAATGTTAATTCAACAATGCGGTGGAGGCTACATAAAAGAGCATCTTTCTACCAGATTTAAAATTAAAAATATTGTTGGGAACAGGTTGGATAAACAATAATAAAACTTCATAGTGTAAGGTCAACGTTATACGTTGCTTGAAATAAGCTTTTGGCAAAATAATCCTGAAATATTGCTCTAACACGTCGGCGGCATTAAAATCACAATGGTAAGGACTACCTAATATTTTGCATATTAGTTTTTATCGATTAACACTACAATGAAGATAAACGTAGTTTCACCGTTAGCTATTTAACTGCTGTAAGAATGAATTAAAGTTATTTAACGTGAATGTATGTCATAACTAACTCCACATATCAAGCATAATACAGTGCCTTCAGAAATAATCGAAAGTTTTTGAATGGTCATTATTTTGGCGCCAATTATTTTATCTATTTGATGTTGGAGTTTGTTCGTGGTGCAAGGTGTTGTACAAAGTTTGCAGCCAATTTCAGTTATTGTTCTGTGGTTTCATCGTACTATTCCTTTGCAAAAATCATTTCTTTAATTAACGCATTTGAGTTTGGTGTAAGTATACACACTCGTTAACAAATTTGGAGCTTTGAGTTTATATTCTTATTTTAGCTTACACATTATAAACATGTCGTTCACACCTGAACTAGATGCTTTTATTCTAATGGCGCACTTTCGCAGTGGAACCCGAAATCAGCATGGTTCATGGTCATCTTCCATGCAGTCATACATCGAGAAATTTACTGAGGCATTTCCAGGTGTGAAAATCAATTACGATGCCTTTGCTCACCATAAGCGGAATATTATTCACTGTCTCGAAGACAAAAACTCCATCTGCAAAAGTAAATCAACAGGCGGACCTGCTGTTTTAACCGAAGAAAAGGTAGCTGACATTAATAATCGAATGCAACTAAGCCCGCACAAATCAGTTTCCACATTGGCTGGCCAAAGTGGTATGTAAATGATACATTTCTTATTTACAGCGTAATTTACGCATATATTCCTTTATACTTAGGTATTTCTGTTGGTTCGTGTAGTAACGATTTAAGAAAAAATCATTACATGTATCCGTACAAGATAACAATGGTACAAGAATTATTTGAAAATGATTGGAGATCACGAATGCAATATTTCCAGTGGTTTAATGGACTATTATTTTATAATATGAAACGACGGATTAATTTGTGTCTACAAAATAATGGTCAAAATTTCCAACAATATTTATAGACAATTTCTGTATTCTTATTGCGGTGTGTTGTAAGTCGGCTGTCAGTTGGCTGTAGTGATCAATTCATCATAACTTCAGTACAATAAGGTAGGGGTTTCCTGTTTTCCAGTTAATTTTTAAGTTGTTATCGTTATTTGTTGATGACGGGAGCAGGGGTAGTCCCTTAAACAGCATTTAGGGTAGAATATGTTAATTACTTATTTTAAGTGAAATGTACTACTTTTTCCTAAAATTAACTGAAAATTGAATTGATGTGATTGAAATTGGAGTTTCCACTTTACATCAAGACACTTGAATAAATTTGGTATTAATAAAATGTTTATAATAAAAAATGTATTGTATAAGATTATTTTGATTTACTTTACTTTATTCCTTGCGAGGTAAAATTTTATGATTTTGAATAATTAAGACTGTTTTCATAAGAGCTAGGTTGATTTGGGTGTTATTTATTTTCACTGAATGAGAAATTAATAAATAGTAACATAATAAAGTGTTTACCCCCAGTACCCACTCGGACGCCACTGCCACGAAAACTAAAATGTTTACAGTAATACCAATTCCTGTTAAATGGGTTGCCTACATAAGGACTTAATCAGCTTTCGGTCATTTCTGAAGGCACTGTATAACGCTTTGAACATGCAACGGTCTCATTCTTCAATTATAGCAATTGTATTACATGCGGAAGAATTGATACTTTCATTTTACATCAAAAACCTCAATTTATATTATAAAATGTATCAAAAGTATAATCAGCTATGTGTACTGATTTATAATGTGGTATTTTAATTATCTAGATATCAAAATAGTATCTATTGTCCTACTTTTTCTTATACTTCCTCACACCCCTTTTCCTTCGTGAGATGTTGACAAGGTTTGCACATTGCTGTTATCTTATCCTTTGTATTCTTGCTACTTTTGTCATTGTTATGGTATTTATAAAGTCGCAACTATTTTACAAAAATTTCATGGTAAAAAGCTAGATTTTCTTTGTTATTACTGCAGAAGCTGTACACATAGAGCATTTTTTTATATACTGACGAGCTGTGTATATTTTTATAACAAAAAATTTTTCGAATTTCGATTACAATCTATAGGCAACCAGCTATCCACTGAATTTCAAATTTCAATTTAGTTGGCAGTTTTAAGTTTGTAAAACGACTCTTTAATAACATGTTTTCATTAGTTTACGTTATCAGTAGCAACGTGTTTAAAATGATTTCATTAAACATGTCGTCAGTAGAACCGTGTTTTAATAGTATATTATGATACGAGTTTTATAAGAAGCATTTTGTAGCACGCACTGGTTTAGGGTACGACGAGCGAAGCGAGAAGTGCCCTAAAGGAGTAAGTGCGATAAAATGCCTTATAAACGAGGTATCATACAGTATTTTACCTACTTTACCACTTTTTAAACAAAACAAAAATCCGTATCTAGGGAATCTCGCGGCAGTTGGCATCATTTGTGCGGTGCAATAAAGGCGGCTATTGACAGTTCGATATGTACACCGAGCGAAGTACCGATGGTTGCCAACGTTAAAACAAATTACTTTGTTGTTAGTCTAGCTTTTTGTCAATTACGATACGCAAACCAGTATCGTAATAGTCACAGTAGGAACGCAAAGTAGATAAAATTTTTAACCACGCAAAATTACGACCGTTGGCTAGTAATCCTAGTTTAAAATATTTTTTTATATTTACCGTGTTTTCTAGATTCTATCGTAGATAAAATATTGTACGATACACATGCGTAAGGCATCTTTAGTCACTCGCGGTGCTTAAGGTTGGGGATTGGAACAAAGAAAATGCTTCAATCTTCTCTCTCGCTTTATTGTGTTGCAGCGTGCTACCATCTGGAAATTTATAGTCAAACTAGTTCTAAACATTTCTACTTTAGGTAAGTATACGACTAACTAAGGTGGTGTTCTCTGCTGAACAGATGTCAGGTGTTTGTGTTTTGTAACGTCATGCCCAGACAACAGGTGCAAATAGATTATAAAAATGACAAGACATAAAAAGTTATCTGGTAATATTTGTAACTCCAATTTCGTGTATTGTATTTTTTTGACCTGGCAACTTCGTGCATGTGCGATATCAATAAATTCGAAGAATTTGACGTTAGTTATACAAATATAACAATGGTTAAACATAATTTCGCACGTCGAAAGAGAAGAAATAATAAAGCAACTGCTTCAAGGAGGGGTACGCAGATACGATATAGGGTTTTCAAAGTTAAGTCGGCACTATTGCTAACTTCGTTATTATTGGAGCTACAAAGTCAGTTAAATGAGAAAACTAGTAGTATTTTTTTCGCCAATTACGATGGTGAAAACGGAATCAAAATCGAACAACGCGCTCGCGAGTTATATTAAAAAGTTAAATTTTTTCAATATTCATAATCGATAGGAAATTAAATTCTGAACAAAAAGTGTCCGATGTCCTTTTATCCTAATGTCAAAAATGACAAAGGTATTGGTGATTTTTCAAATTGGTTAAGGTGGCTGTGTTAGTGGCAATTTTGCGTTATCATAAAATAGAAATTAAAAAGAATATCCATGAAGTGAAACAATATCGTTTATTTCAAATTATTCTATGAACTTATAAAAACAAAACTCAAATTAGATGCTCAAAAACATCACCCTCCTGCTCCAAGCATTCTTAAGCCCGCTTGTAAACGCTTCTAGTGGCCCTGGCAATGACATAACTCGCGAACGCGATGTTCGATTTTGATTCCGTTTTTACCATCGTAATTGGCGAAAAAAAATGCTGCTAGTTTGCCTATTTAACTGACTTTGGAGCTACAATAATAACGAAGTTAGCAAGCAATAGTGCCGACTTAACTTTGAAAACCGTTATAAGAAAAGACTTGGAAATTCTTTTTAACAGCATCATTGGGAAAATACCTTTGCTGACACGTATGTTTTCATTCCATAATGAAATGGTGCAACCTTCTGTTTTTTTTTTCAGAAAAACAGGCCAATTTTGTAGGGGTATTTTAAAGGAAATTGTCGAAGATTGTAGCCGTAGCGAATCTCCAGTTTCAAGTAAACAAGAAACAGCCGATATTACTGCAGAAATCATTGAAGAAAATGAGTATGACTTTACGTGGGGGTGTCTGTGCAAGAATACGAAGAGTAAGTAGTACAGGGTCCAGCAGAATGACCGACCCTATTTAAATTGTTAATAACTGTTTCAAAGTTTATAATATTTTTAATTTTTTTTCAAAAATGTAAAGTAAAAACTTGCCAATTTTAGTTAGAATATAATTTATTTATTAAAAATATTAGCACTTGCTCCAAATTAATTTGGTTATTATTATTCAGTAGTTGAAGGAATGAAACAATAAAGAAGCCGACCTGCGATTAATTAATAAAATTAAGCAATGGTAGTGTTTAAACTTGGTTTAAACACACATAAATTTTAATAACAAAATTTACGAAGCCAGTCAGAAGTTCAAAATGTAATTCTGATTTCATAAACAAACAGTTTTAACCTCCAGTTTTACTTCATAATTTCGCAAGTTTATACGTAATTTATATCTGTTTTAATCTTGAATTAAAACAGGCAAAATTCAGTTCCCATTTACGAAACCTTAAACGAATATTGTTTCGCCAACATTAAGTGAAAATGCAACTCGGCGACCTAGAAAGCCAAGTTCAACGCTCAGCCTGCAAACCGATGCGGAAATATAAAAGCTTATCATGCTGAGTTGCGGTCTTTGCGGACCTTTAAACGCGTTCTATTACACTATTATGAACTTTGATATTGTTACTGCGTTAAGCATTTTTAGTTTTATATAAATACTAGTCTATTTTCATAATAAAAATCAATCTGCATTTAATGTTTGATTCATTCACTACCCTTTCTAAGCCATAATATTCACGGGGCATGAGGCTGTGCTCCGAGGGTTAGTGTCTCTACTGCCGTCCGTTTCAAGTACCATTGACTACATTGGTTTAAAACGTAAACACAGTCTTGTTTACGTGCTTGACGGATAGAATCAGCGCAAAGTAACGGAGTCCTGATACAGCCTCTCAGGCATCTCTGTTCATGGTCCTTCGAGCCGGATCTGTCTCCAACTAACGAAAAAACACATCCCGAGAAGAAGACAACATCTGCCAACCACCCAGCTCCCAGAAAATGGCCAACAACATGGAGGAATTCAACAACTTAGCTATCGCCCAAGAAGAGCTCGCGCAGAAGATAAAGCAAATATTATCCAACAGCAAAAAGGACCCTGCCAGCCGAAAAAATGAAGCCTACATCGCCAGTCGCAACAAAACGCTGGACGAACTTTGGAACGCTGCAACTAAAAATCATGCAGAAATGGGGCAGCTAAGTATTCCAACTCATAATTATTTTAAAACAGGGTATTACGACCAAATTAAAGCCATATACGGCGAAGCAAAAAGTTACTTGCAGAGCTGTTCAAAAGCAACGGAAATTTCCAACCCCTCCGCAAGCAGAACACAAGAGGAAATGGTGGCTAACCCCGAGCAAAAGGTTCGTATCCGAAAACTGCAGATTCGGATCCAGAATTTTAAGCAAGCGATGGACGACGCCGAGCTAACACAAGAATTAGGGAGGCCCGCCATCACGACAAGGGAATTAAGAGAAAAATGGGATCGTGTGGTCGAGATGGACGAAGAAGTTATGTCAAACGACATGGCTTCAGAACAAATGCACTTCAGTCCTGAATATACTACGTTGGAAGACAGGTACAGAAATTTAATTATTTTATTGCAAGCGCCAACAAGGAACGAGCAAGCAGCAGCCATCTCGCTTCCTCAAGTCAAAATCCCCATATACGAGGGAAATTATGAGGAATGGGCCACTTTCAAGGACCTGTTCACCAAATTAGTAGATGACAACCAGAATATGGACGATGTCATCAAGATGCAATATTTAAAGACGCATCTTAAGGGAGAGCCAAGCCGACTGATCCAGCATCTAGCTGTTACCCAAGCAAACTACAACACCGCCTGGAATCTGCTGCAACAAAGGTATCAAAATAACCGCCTTATTTTAACTAAATTGCTAGATACCATATTCGATCTGCCGGTCCTCTCCAAAGAGTCAGCCCAAGGGTTAAAACGATTGCACGACTCCATCAAGGAATGTGTGGAGGCAATCAAAAATTTAGGCATCTCCACGGACAGTTGGGGTCCGTGGATTAACAGAGCTATCGCTCGAAAATGGGATCCTGAAACCAACAAATTATATGAGCAGTCGCTTCAATGTCCAAATGAAGTCCAGGATCACCAAAATTTAATGGCTTTCCTGCAAGTGCGGTTCCAATCCCTAGAATCCATAGATGGAGCTCGAAAGCCCGCGCAGGAAAGACCACAGAAGAATTACGCTTCCGCATCCCTAAATTGCAAGCTGTGCCATGGAGATCATTACATCGACAACTGTAGTCAATTCCAGAGGCTACCTACCCATGAAAAACTAGAAGCAGTAAAAACCAATCGATTGTGCTATCGATGCTTGCGGCACGATTCAAATATTCCATGTCGTGCCTATTTTAATTGTAGGATCTGTCGCTTCCCGCATCATACTATGCTTCATAAGGCGCAGCCACCATCAAGGCCGCTCCCTGCCCAAAGGATGAGAACGTCAGCTCATGCAGCAGCTATGAAGACTTCCAACGCTCCAGAAAAGAAGCCGAAGTCGGACATCATCACCGCCAATGTAGGCGCACAGGAGAGCCAAGTTCTACTTGCCACAGCAATGGTTCAAGTAAAGGCAGCATCCGGGATGACTCATCTACTACGAGTATTAATAGATCCCGGGTCTCAGGGGTCGTTTATCACGGAAGCATCAGCCGAATTATTGGGGTTACCCAGGACCAAAGTTCGAGCTGAAATCACAGGAATTGGGAACAGCGAGCCAAAAATTGCCAAATGGAAAATCCCAGGTTTGATCACACCTAGATTTTCAAGTAACTTTTCCCTACCTGTAAATTTACTAATACTTCCCAAACTTACCAAAGCCATGCCTTCATCCCCTATCCCAAACATAAATATCAATTCCTGGAGCAATATTTTTATCGCCGATCCAACCTTCAACCAACCTGGCCCCATAGACATAATTCTAGGAGCCGAAGAATATTCAAAAATAATTCTAGAAGGAATCACTAAAACCAAGGATGGCATTTTAGGACAAAATACCGAGCTGGGCTGGATCTTATCTGGAACCATTGGAAGACAACATAACGAAATCATTAAAGTCAACACCATGGTTGCCAAAATCGAAGAAGATGAGCAGTTACAAAAATTCTGGAACATAGAAGAAGTTTCCACTAAACGAAAAATTTCCCCAGACGACCAGGTATGTGAGAATAAATTCACAGACACAGTGCAACGAGACCAGGATGGCAGATACATAGTCAAGATTCCATTTAAGCAAACTCCAGAGAGCATGGGAAAATCCAAACCTTCGGCATTGGCAAGATTACTACATCTGGAAAAGAAGCTGAGACAAGACCAAGATCTAGAAATCCAATACAAGAAATTCATGCAAGAATATCTAGATCTAGGACATATGGAAAGAGTAGAAAAGAAGCAAGAAAACAATGGCAAGTATTACATCCCACACCACGGCGTAATTCGAGAAGCAAGTTCATCAACGAAGCTCCGTGTCGTCTTCGACGCTTCGAACAAGGCATCTTATGGAAAGTCCTTAAACGAAGTCATGTATGCTGGACCGAAACTTCAGCAAGAACTGGTCGACATTCTACTCCGATGGAGAACTCACAAGGTCGTCTTCTCTGCGGACATTGAGAAAATGTACCGACAAATCAAGATGGACAGCCAAGACCAGGAGTATCAACGAATCTTATGGAGATTCGATCAATCACAGCCAATCAGGGAATACAGGTTATGCACCGTCACGTATGGAACCGCATCAGCTCCCTATCTGGCCATCCGAACCTTGCACCAATTAGCAGAGGACGAAAAATCTTCTTTTCCATTAGCAGCGGAAGTTGTGAAGAGAGATTTCTATGTGGACGATGTACTCTCCGGAGCCGACACTTTAGAAGAAGCAATCAAGCAGCAAGGTCAGTTAATTTCCTTATTAAAACGTGGAGGCTTTACCCTACATAAATGGTGCAGTAATGAATTAGCCATCATACAAGAACTACCCGAAGAATTGAAGGAGCAAACCTACCTCGAAATAAGTGAGGACGGCTTAAAGAAGTCATTGGGCGTTCACTGGTCTCCATATGAAGACGTGTTTTGCTTCAAGGTGGATGTGAAGCAAAATGGATCCACAAAACGCAGCATATTATCCGAAGTCGCTAAAATTTTCGACCCTTTGGGTTGGTTAGCACCCATCATCATCACTGCTAAACTACTCATCCAAGAGCTATGGCTCGAAAATGTCAAGTGGGACGACCCAGTCTCAGAATGTATCCAAGGCAAATGGGAAACATTTAAATCTCAACTCAAATCAGTAGAAGAAATTACTTTACCAAGGTGGCTTTTTACCAAAAGGGAAGCCCAAATGGAACTACATGGATTCTGTGACGCTTCCGAAAGAGCTATTGGAGCCGTGGTCTACTCCAGAGTCATCACGTCATCAGGCCAATCCAAAGTATCATCATTAATAGCCAAATCCAAGGTGGCACCAGCTCGAGGAAAGGCAACCCTACCCAGACTAGAACTCTGCGCAGCAGTACTACTTTCTAATCTATTACAACGGGTAATTACAGCACTGGACATTCCTAAGGTATCTATCTTCGCCTGGACCGATTCCATGGTCACACTAGGTTGGATTAAGGGAGATCCAGTAAGATGGAAGACATTCGTCGCCAACCGCGTAGCCGAAATCAACCACCTGATTCCGGCCCAACATTGGAACCACGTCAAGTCAGAAGAAAATCCTGCAGACGTCATCTCCAGAGGTACTAGTCCAGGGAAATTAAAGGAACATAAACTATGGTGGGATGGTCCAAGTTGGTTAATTAACAAAGAGTTATGGCCGTGCCAACCAGACACCGCCACAACCAATGAAGAAGCAAAAGGTTACACTGTGCATCAAGCCACAGTTCATCAAGACGAGAACGAGATTATTCATCGCTTCTCGTCTCTGACAAGAATGGTACGAGTTGTGTCCTATTGCCGAAGATTCATCAACAAGTGTAGGCGTCTTCCCATTCAACCAGGATGTCTATCAGTTAAAGAAATGGAAGACACCATCCTCACACTCGTCAAGGTCGTCCAAGGAAGTGATCCTATTTTGAAGGCAACAGGATCTCAACTCCAAAAGAGAAAATGTGTGGACTCCAACAACAAACTCGCAAATCTCAATCCATTCATCGATCAACATGGAATCGTACGTGTTGGAGGAAGACTAGAAAATTCGAACCTATCCTACCACGAAAAACACCCAATTATCCTTCCTTATTCCGATCATATTTCCAAATTAATAATCCATGAGGCACATTTACGCACCTTACACGGTGGCACTCAGCTCACACTGTCCTATGTCCGAAGAAAATATTGGATCATCAACGCAAAGAAAGCCGTCAGTTCCAGCATCAAGAAATGCTTTCGATGCATCCGATTCAAGGCAGAGGCAGCCCAGCAATTAATGGGGAATCTTCCACCATCAAGAGTTAATTCAACCCCGCCATTCTTCCATTCAGGAGTGGACTATGCCGGTCCAATACAAATCCGAACATCTAAAGGAAGAGGGCATTCTTCATCCAAGGGATACATTGCTGTTTTTGTCTGTCTATCAACCAAGGCAATACACTTAGAAGCTGTCAGCGACATGACAACTAACAGCTTCCTAGCAGTCTTCAGGAGGTTCATCGCCCGAAGAGGACGCTGTGCACATCTTTATAGCGACAACGGAACGAATTTCGTTGGAGCAAGGAAGGTCTTGGACAAGGAAATCCGTCAAGCAATGGAAGGCCCAGTTATCCAAGAAAATTTATCCACCATTGGTACTCAATGGCACTTCATCCCCCCAGTAGCCCCACACTTCGGAGGAATATGGGAAGCAGGAGTAAAATCAATGAAGCATCATCTGAAGAGAACCATTGGCAACGCTACTCTAACATTCGAAGAATTAACAACTTTGCTTTGCCAAATAGAAGCCTGCTTAAACTCACGTCCTCTGTGCCCACAAGGCAACAATATTGAAGACACCAGTGCATTGACACCAGGCCATTTCCTGATTGGAAGAGAGATAATCTCACCACCGGACCCAATCAGCACACCAATATCTACAAATCTGTCAAATCGCTGGAGATTGATCCAAAAAATCAAGCAAGATTTTTGGAAATCATGGAGCTTAGACTACCTTCATGGATTGCAGCAAAGAAACAAATGGAAAAAACCGGTGGAGAATATAAAAGTTGGTGACCTGGTGCTAATCAAAGAAGAAAACATTAATCCTAGTAAATGGCCCTTAGCGAGAGTTGCCGACATTCATCCTGCAACCGATGGATCAGTACGAGTAGTAACCATCCAGAAATCAGGAGGACATCAATTAAAACGTTCCATAGGCAGTATCATTCCATTACCCACTAACGAAGAATCGCAGGAACCAGAGCCTGAAGAAAAAATGTCGGCCAACAGCACCCACACACAATCATTCCCAGCACCAAAGAAAACTATCACGTCCAAATGGAAAATGTTTCTACTAATATTTACTCTCCTTACTACAAATACACTGAGTAAGGCAGAATTTAACATACAAAAACCAGACAGCGGGTACTATGTAGAGCATATTGGACACGGGAAGATTGAACGAGGAACATTCAGGATAGAAATTCAGTTCGAGAGAGGGAAGATCGAAGAAGACTTCGAAACAGTTACCGACATGGTGGGCAAATTCGACGACCTCTGCAACTCTGCGAAAGAACTGTCCGAAGACACGTTATGCAAGACATTGGTGCATCATCTTCTGGAACAAAAAAGGCATATGGAATGGATTAAAACTGGCATGGAAGATATCATAGCAAGACGAGAGAAACGAGGAGTGCTTGGGACTGTACTAACGTCAATTTTCGGAGTAAATGACGAGGTCTATCAAGATATTGACAGACTCGACAAAAATCAACAGGAATTAATAAAAATGGACAGTCAACAATCCAAATTCTTGCTGTCAGCACTTTCAAGATTTAATGAGACCGAAGAACGAATCGATCAGAAACTGGAACATTTCCAAGAGAAGCTGAACCAAGGAATCAGGGCGATCAACAACATGGACAAGTGGTATAAGGCAACCGACTCCAACCGATTAAATATCCACATCATCAGTGTCTATCAAGTCGCCACAAATGTTATTAGTGAACTGTGCAATTACCACACAAACATTTTGAATGTTCATTTCCAACAAGGTAATTTTTACGAGTTAATAACACCTGCCCAAATCAAGCAAATCCTCGCAAATGCAACCAGTAAACTCTCGCCAAATTTAGAAATTTTACCGACCCCAATCCTAAAGGTCGACATCGGACATGATGACATCTACATCAACGTCCAAGGATACTTCATCATAGTAGAAAAAACCGAATATACCTTAATCAAGGTGACACCAATTCCTCTCCAAATTAACAATGGGTCCTACTGGGTGATCGACGTACCAAAAGGGATCTTCGCTGTGGATTACAACTTACAAATGTATTTTCAAGAGACAGATGAGGAATTCAAAGAAAATCTCCAAATTACTCCAAACACGTATATCTGCAGTCCAACAGTCGTGAAAGGAATTGAAAATAACCCAAATTGCATCATTGATGATATATATCATCGAACAGAAATTAGTCAGTGCAGCCTACGAAGACATCAGATCCAGTCCATTATTTGGAAACAACTATACATGGAAAACACCTGGATGTTCGTAGTCAACAAGCCAACCCGAATAGCTATCACTTGTAGTGGCAATAGGGAAGAAGTCACTGTCAACACTACAGGTGTGATTCAGATCTCGTCAGACTGCATCATACAAACTCCAAAGAATCCGTTAACCCCCAGGCATAGCAAGAAATTCAAGATCCTCGCAGGATATTCCAAGGCCGTCAGCATCAATTTTACCAACACAATAACACCCAACTCCTTTTCAGAAATTGCAGAGGAGCCAGTTCTAAAACAATCAGACCACTTCGAGGATCTACAAACTTCACAATTGGAATTCCAGCAGCACCTAAAGGACATTACTTGGAAAACCATCCGCCACCACTCCTATCTATCCAGCGGGATAACAAGCAGCCTATTGGGAGGGGCTATTCTAATAGGAGCAGTCTACTACATTCGAAAAAGGATCAACCGAAGGAAGCATCAATCCAAACAACGCCAGTCAACCGTAGAAGAATATCCTTTAAGAACCCTTAATGTGGAAGAAACAATATAGTTTTCCTTTTCTTTTTCTTCGGCCTAAAATTGGCAATATGTTTAAACTTGGTTTAAACACACATAAATTTTAATAACAAAATTTACGAAGCCAGTCAGAAGTTCAAAATGTAATTCTGATTTCATAAACAAACAGTTTTAACCTCCAGTTTTACTTCATAATTTCGCAAGTTTATACGTAATTTATATCTGTTTTAATCTTGAATTAAAACAGGCAAAATTCAGTTCCCATTTACGAAACCTTAAACGAATATTGTTTCGCCAACATTAAGTGAAAATGCAACTCGGCGACCTAGAAAGCCAAGTTCAACGCTCAGCCTGCAAACCGATGCGGAAATATAAAAGCTTATCATGCTGAGTTGCGGTCTTTGCGGACCTTTAAACGCGTTCTATTACACTATTATGAACTTTGATATTGTTACTGCGTTAAGCATTTTTAGTTTTATATAAATACTAGTCTATTTTCATAATAAAAATCAATCTGCATTTAATGTTTGATTCATTCACTACCCTTTCTAAGCCATAATATTCACGGGGCATGAGGCTGTGCTCCGAGGGTTAGTGTCTCTACTGCCGTCCGTTTCAAGTACCATTGACTACATTGGTTTAAAACGTAAACACAGTCTTGTTTACGTGCTTGACGGATAGAATCAGCGCAAAGTAACGGAGTCCTGATACAGCCTCTCAGGCATCTCTGTTCAGGTAGTAAAAATCGCAGATCAACCCCCCTTCAGTTTATACACCACGGCAGCTCTGAAAACTCTTTACTCACCGCGATGGCCCTAACTAACTCAACTTTCGGCAGCCTTGGATTGTAGGTTCAAATCATCAGCTGTGTACCCTGGAATGTCTTCAAAAAAGGAAAAGGAAATGGGCGCCAGAAATCAAAAGATTTCAAATACTAAGAGGAAATAAACTGCTAGTGACTAACGTTTAATTATTAAATAATAAAAAGTTTTGAAGTGTCAGTAGTAAATAATCAGGATAATTAAAATGCAAATAATGTGATAACACAATTGTGTACGTAAACTGAAGGTTGCGACACGCATAAAATTAAAAACCCCTTTCAGGTTATTTTAATAACTTTACCAACAAAGCATTCGTGGGATAAGCTTATCACAGTCATTTAATAAAACCTTCTGTTAGGTCATTGAAGATAAAAAAAAGCGTGACTGTACCTTTTACAGAGGGTCGAAATACATCAAAATTGCAACTTTAAATACTGAGCATAATTAAATATAAGCATAAAAATTCAAATGTAAAAAGCAAGAGCATGTATGAAAATAAACATTACATATTAATAATTGCGGAACGTATGCATTTAAATTTTAAATATTGACGGGTTTAAACTGTATAAATGTAAAATCCAGGTATTGAAGATACGATAAATCCCGGAATAGCACAAACTAACCTCGCTTCTCCAACGCTCACAAACGGCAAACAGGCAAACGCCGGCCGGGGTAACTACACCCTTCGGTTTAACATAAGGTGGTCGTGAACTGCACACATATCGTTGAAATCGACGTGGATGCGCCGAAAATTGCTGCGGAAGCATCCTCAAAAAGGCAGCAAATACGCCGAACCCAGCAGGTGTCGAAAATGCGATAAGGCTAGCGCCTTGGCCTCCGAGATAAACTCGTGATTGAAACTGGTAATTAAGAGCTAAGAAAAAATGTAATTACTATGGAGATAATAAAACAGAAAAGCGCCATCGTACCTGATCATAATCAGCCCTTGGGAAATACAATGCTCATAGAAATTGGTTGAGCGCACGTAATTTGACTTAAACACACAAACTTTAGCCACGCCGGTGGCGGCGGGCCAAAGCGAGGACAGCAAGTGCAAGGTACGAACAATTCGAGCCCAAAAGAAGGCTTGCACTCTGATAAGAGACAGCACGGGTCGAGAGGGCATCGCGCAAACAAAAGGAACTCGATACAGGTACAAAATAAGCTGTTTTGGAAAATTTACGAATTTGAAATGCAAAGGATTTATAATTCAAATAAAATTATACTGGTTAGGCCTGAAATAATTGGATAACTGGAGAAACAATTAAGCGAAGCCAAAAAATTGTTTCAGGAATTGTTCACAAAACGTAACCCGAACTTCTAAATCTCGTGGTACCTAGTAATTGGTGCACGACTTAAACTTTCTAAAGATGAAATTTTAAATCCTTTAAAATACTGCGAAAAGTTCTGTCTGATAGATCCAACTTGATGAATTTAATCAAATTAAGGATTAGGTTAATCTGCATTAGTGTGAAAATGAAGTTTGAGTTTGAGTGATGTTATTTTCAAAACCTAATATTTTTAATAAATAAATTATATTGTAACTAAAATTGGCAAGTTTTTATTTTACATTTAAAAAAAAATAAAAATATTTTAAAATTTGAAACAATTATTAATAATTTAAATAGGGTCGGTCATTCTGCCGGACCCTGTATAATTCAGGATACTAGATGCTATCAAACAAATTATTTTTGAAATTGTTATATTTACATTCATAAACACTGGCCTTTCAAAACGTTTTCTTATTATAAAACAGTTTTGGGTAATCCTGCTGTTTACGGCTCCCATTTTGAACTACCTCTCCTAGAGTCTGTAATATAAGAGGGAGGCTGCAACGCTGTGGGTCGATTATACCTAGGTACTACCGTTTGGAAGCAGCTCATTTTGAAAAAAAAATTGCGAAAACTAGATAAATGCAAATTAACAAGGCAAATCAATTTTAATTCATTTACATTATATTACAAATCAATTATTACCAATAAAACTGTTTCCATTGCAATTGAAATTCTACTATTTTTCTAATTCTGAGTAGGTAACTTTTTTAATAATTTCTTTAATAAAACTAAGCCTACTACACTTTTTAAATTTATTTCCTTAATTTATTTTTGATGGCAGTCGACTACTGGCGTGCAGTAAAATTATTTAAAAATTGCAATAATAAACCCGAGTAAATTTGAAATAAAATTAAATTTGTCAGAAAATGGGTAAGAAAGATGCAGGGGTGTGTAGAGAAGAAATGAAATATACTGTATTGTTAAGTTAATTGAATATAAAAAGAACTACGAAAAAGAAATTAAATTGTTTATAAAAAGTCAACATGTACGTATAAAAAATAAACTACATTGTTAATACAAAAGTGCATATGTATTTAAAAAAATATATTAAATTGTTTATAAAAAATTAGAAATGTTTTACAAAAAATAAACTACTCTGTAAATAAAAAATCTTTGGTAAATATGTATGCACTTTTTTATTAACAATTCGGTTATTTTTTTGTAAATTTGTACTGTTTTATTAACAATTCAGTTTATGTTTGGTAAATACATGTGTACAATTCAATCTAGTTTTAATACATTTTTATGCTATTTAGGCAATTCTTATAAAACATCTATAAAATAATGCTTTTTAGAGGTGCGAGTCTATCGACAGGGCCGTATCAAAGTTAGAAACAAATAGTAATTTTTATTAAATGTACTATTATAAAATATTTTATCTGCAAACGTCACAAAAGTGACAACTTATTTGTCTTTATTGACAAGGTAAAAGTGTCGCTTTATCTGCCTAAGCAGATAAAATAGCAACTTTTGCGTACTTTATCTGCCTAAGCACACAAAATCGTTGCTCTCTTTCTTTCTTTCTATGTTTGTTCGCTATCTCCTCCGAAGATACTGGACCGATTAAATTGTATGATGGCTTAAAATTTTGCTAATTTTTAGACTTAGATCGTAGGCCGGTTTTTATTTTCAAAAAGAGTACGAAAAAGTTTTAATTTAAATACACCTTTAAGCAGCGGATCGGAGCATCTGTCGCCGTGGGTTATGGTGTGACAGCTGCTGTGGCCATGTGCTATTAGCTCGGGTGATTCAGTATGTTCATATATCATTTTAGTAGCGCGTTATTTGAACAACAGAGGTTGGCGCAAGGGTACAGTGCTTGCCTGTCACGCATGTGGCCTGGGTTCGGTTCCCGGCCGATGAATTCTTTTTTTTTAAATTTATATTAATGAAATTTACCTGAATACGTTTGCGGATAAAATAATATATGTTATTCGGAGTAAAAGTGATTTTATGTGGATTAGCTGAATTATTTGCCTCACTAATGTTCGGTATTACTTTTACTCCTAATAACATAATCTACTATTTTATTTGTCAAGTTTTTGATATCTGTGTAGGCAAATACAGCATTATAGGAAGTACAAATTGAGTTGTAAACGTATAATATTTACCAATATATCGCAGTAAAATTTGGTAACTGCATCTGTTTTCTTGTAAGGTGTTGCAAAGTGATTCCGGTGTGCTATTAAATGACAGAAAAGTTTTGAAGGTAAATATCGATTAAAAAATTTGAAATATATTATCAAGTTGATTAATTAGGTACCTAGTTATTATCAAAAACTATGTAGTTGTAGATAAATTATTGCACTTGACTTGCATATAATGGCTGTATTACACTTGGATGACTTCATCTTCGCGTAATATAGCCTACATTATATGCTTGTTAAATAAAACAGTATTTTCCGCAACCAAAAGTAACTACTTTTAATAACAAAATTTGTCATTAAAGTTGACGTTTCTCTTACTGACACAAAAAATGTATGTTGCTATGTAACACTTTTAGTTCCTAGGAGGTACTTTTACTTCCATGGAACTAAAAGCAACTTTCATTTGGTTGTCTGTGAATGTAGTTGTCATAATGATTTTTAAATGAGAAACGTCAAAAGTAATCAATCATCTAAAATTTTGAATATTTTGTACTTTTCTAGGTTGCAGAAAAAATAGTATGTATTATTTGGATTAAAAGTGACCCTGTTTGTCTTGCAATTTTTGCATTTGCTCGGTTACGGTGCGCTTTGTCTTGCAAATGCAAACATAATTGCTCGTCAAAACAAAGTGCTACTTTTAATTCTAATAAAACAATATTACATCGAAAGGTAAAAGAGCTCAACGATAATACAATACAATACTATTAATTCTAGGAACTAAAGGTGTTGCTTTGAAAAATACACTTTTTGTGTCAGTAAGAGAAACGTCTACTTCAATGACAATTTTGGTAGTAATCACTTCAAAAACGGTTGCCGAAAAACATTCTTTTTCAACCTAAAAATAATAGATACTTATGCATTAACGGAGATATGAATATGTTTTTCCCTTGGGTTGACATGTGTTACCGACCGAGGGCTTCTAGTCTGAGGTCTGTAAGTCAACCGAAGGTAAAGAACATGAATATCTCCCATCGTGCATACAATAATTTATTTACTAGCAATATTAGTAAAAATTAAATTTTGGGGTTACAGCTGTTTTTGTATATAAATTAGTAATTTGTGGATGAAATCAGCTATTTTGGCATTGTATTAGCTTGGCTACTTGAAATTTCTACATGAAAAATAAGTTTCAATCAGAACTCTGTATTGTCAAAAACACATTAAAATTTTATTTAAAAGGTTATTATAACGTTTCGCTGGTTATACCAGCTTCATCAGATAAAATAAATTTAAAATACAAGCCTTTTGCAGTAGTTATTCTGAAAGTTTAAACAAGCAATCAATTAGAGATTAAGTGAAAGAATAAAACCTCACATTTAATACATACCAAGAAAAACATATCGTATCTTAATAATTAGGATTCATTACATCTTCTTGTTTAAAATTGAAATATAATTTTTCTTTTTCCTTCAAAACTCCAACTTTTGCCAATAAGTATTGAAAAATAGGATAGGGTTGTAATTATTTTCTGTTTTTTTCGTATGTTTTTTTAAAAATCATATTGCTAAAAGACAGATATTAAAAGTTAATAGAGAACAGTTTTTGTTAAGAGAATAGTGATCCCCTTTGTAGTTCTTGTCGTTTTCTTTTAAAGTGTATCCTTTTTTATTCTTCTTTATATTTCTTGATTAATCATTAGTCATTTTACCTTAATCCAAATACTCCTAAAAATTAAAGGTAAGGATTTAATCAATAAACTAGCACTTTCTTAATAATATTAACATTAATTAATTTCCAGCCAAATTTCAATAAACAAAATACGAAACAAACATAAACCTAAACTGTTAAAGGAAAAAAAAATTGTTGAAAATACAACATTAATTATGGATGTTTAATATGAAGATTATTTTTATGCTAAAAAAAATTGCTACTAATGACTAATCAAGAAATATAAAGAAGAATAAAAAAGAATACACTTTAAAAGAAAACGACAAAAACTACAAAGGTGATTACTATTCTTTTAACAAAAACTGTTCTCTATTAACTTTTAATATCTGTCTTTTAGCAAAATAATTTTTAAGAAAACATACGAAAAAAACAGAAAATAATCACAACCCTATCCTGGTTTTCTATACTTATTGGCAAAAGTTAAAGTTTTGAAGGAAAAAGAAAAATTATATTTCAGTTTTAAACAAGAAGATGTAGTGAATCCTAATCATTAAGATACGATATGTTTTTTCTTGGTATGTATTAAATGTAAGGTTTTATTCTTTCACTTATTCTCTAATTGCTTGCTTGTTTAAACTTTCTGATTAACTACTGCAAAAGGCTTGTATTTTAAATTTATTTTATCTGATGAAGCTGGTTTAACCAGCGAAACGTTATAATTAACTTTTAAATAAAATTTTAATGTGTTTTTGACAATACAGAGTTCTGATTGAAACTTATTTTTCACGTAGAAATTTCAAGTAGCTAAGTTAATACACACCAACATAGCTGATTTCATCTCCAAATTACTAATTTACATTAGTAAAAATAGTACGAAATTTCAAAATGTCATAATGACATTTAAAATTAGAATATGTAATTAACATCAAGGATTGCCTCATTGTATGGTTGCTAAGACGTTGCCTATAGTTGCATGGTTACTACGAGTTTGAGGGAGAAATAATTTCAAAAATCCCTTGGGGGTTATGAGTAGCTTTTCATATTTTGTATCTATAATTCGTATTTCATTCTAAGCGTTTCTGTTCAGCTATTAATTATTACGTATAGTAAAATAGTTAGAAATCTACACTCTAATAATAACCATCCACTATCATTTGGATTCGTTATTTACCGTATTGTAAATTTCGGATTAGCCACTATACTGCAAGTAGAAATTTCCCGGTATTCGGCAATGTCACAACCTTGATTTTGAAGCGACATCTGTCTTACAATAGCTGAACTATATGTGCGCTATTTTTGTGGAAATTTTATCAGGTGTTTACAACACCGGCACGAATTACCGACGATTCCAATGAAATATTCGCCCTAAATGACAACCGCTTCAAATTTTTTAGGAATCACGTATTATCAAAAACTAAACGTCAGAAATATTTCAATGAGGTCTTAAATGAAAGATCAAAAATCGTATCTTCCTGTAAGCTATTTTACAGTTTCTGTTTTCTATTTTTCACAAGTAAATTTTACTGTTGGATGACAGAAATAAAAATGAAAAATGTCTACAAAAGCGTCGATATTTTAAATACAATTTTACAGCGCAAGCGAATCTGTTACCATTTATAAAATTTCTTACGCTAAGCAGCCAACATTCGGCTTTGAAATGAAGTCTTGTTTAACTTCATACGACGCGCGTGAATCGATAATACGTGATTCCTATGTATCAATCTGTCCCTATTATTTCAACATAAGCCAAACGCCAGCCTTAAAACGCTCGCTCACTCGAGTTTTAACTCTGCCTCACTCGTGACTACTACGCACTTGTATCGTAAATTACTATAATGTCAAATTAATAGAATATATTTTATTATTTTGAGTTTAGCATAAAATTTCGATTATTTAATACAGTCGTGTTCACTTCTGTACGAAAAAAAACCATAAGAGTTAAAATGTTAACGCGATATAAGAATGGTAGTAGCTTGAAAACACCATCAGTAATAACCTCTCTCTAGTATGTTGTATATTTCGAAACTATTACCTAAACTAATTTCTTCCCCGTTATAACGGGTGTTCATTAATTATACCCTATGAAAACATCCGGTAGATTTAAGCTCATGTCGTAACTCGATATGTACTCGCCGACGAGTTGGGCAAATCTGTCAGGGTCAGCTGGGGTCACGTCGTCGTTATAAATACATTTTGAGCTGTAGTTTTTGTTGAAAGATTAGTTATTTTCACATATTACTTGTTAAATCGTAGTGATTTGTTGCTCTCAGAAAATAGTGTTCGAGTTAGAACAGAAAGTGTTTACGATCGAAAGCTATTTCCGCAATGGGTTCTAGGTTGTAGGTTAGTAATGTTTGGACATACAGGGATTTTTTCTTTTTTATATACATACGAGCTATGTATACTTTTATAAAAAACGTGTTAGCACATTGTTTTAGTACTAATTCTAGATGGAATTTGGAATAGTTCTAATGTAAGAAATGGGCCTTTCTGGATATTTTATCGAAAATAAGTCTCTACAGTTCTCTAGCACAGCTGATACATTTCATATTTTTTGTCTTTGCTATACATGGTAGTATTAAAAAAATACAATTTTATCGGTAACTCAAAAAATGAAAACTAAGTACTATTAATTTGAAATTAAATAATTTGACTACTGTTTTCACCACAGACTCTTCTTTAAAAATTGGAAGGTTAAATTTGCAATTTAGTGTATAGTGGTGGACATTTCCAGCATCTTTTATAGTAAATTATTTACATTAATATTTTTGTTTTATTACTTTACTGATGTCATGTTTATAATGCTCATGTGATGTAATTTTAGATGTGCTGCAGCATAAACTAAATTTTATCAAAGGCAACTTGAGCGGAATGATTAATGATCACCATTTAGAAGATGTATTCTCATTAAAACCATTCGAATTTTATTAAACAAGTATAATATTGAAATAGACACCTCCTCCATTTGTTTATTAACTAGTATCAAGATATTTCCTGGTTTCTATGAGTTTAAAGTCAAATTACACCCAAAGGCTTATTAAAATAACGAAAATCAAAAAGCAGGTG
Organism: Agriotes lineatus; assembly: GCA_940337035.1. NCBI lineage: Eukaryota > Metazoa > Arthropoda > Insecta > Coleoptera > Elateridae > Agriotes > Agriotes lineatus. The sequence goes on from CALNHX010008169.1 coordinate 35,514, forward strand.
GTATTTTAGAAGATAGCGGCGGTGTATGTCACGATTCCTTTTAAAAATGATTAAATTTGAAATATAAATAAAATTCTTGATTGCATAAACTGTTTTAAACCGTTTTGTCATTAATAGAAGCTGAATATCACAAATACTCACTAGCAGGTGGCAACTTCTGCTTAATGCATACGGGATTTTCTATATCGCATTCATCAGCTGAATGGGCTGTTGGGTTGAATGGATCCCAACACTTTTGTCCCGGCGACGAACAAACATAACACTTCAGCGACGTTGCTGAAAAAGAATTAACATCAGAAGTTATAACTGAAGCATTTAATATTATCGTGTTAGTAGGTAGTCACAATGTCCTTGAATCTGGGTCTTTTTAAAACGTTGTAAAAATAAAATATAATTGAAAGGTAAACATTTCTATATAGTTACACTATTTATTTCGAAATATATTTCAGCATTTATTTAGAAAATATTTATTTACTATTCAGTACGTGAAAGTCTTTCGCAGACAAGGCCGTCAGTTAGCCTCACTGATATTCAGCAAGTAGAATTCTTAGAAATTGTTTTGGAAACCCTTTGTTGCGGTTACAGCTGCATAACTGACCCGCTTAAATAAAAACTGTAAATGTTATCTTTATACTCTTTGGAATTTGCTATACAATTTTTATTTGTAAAACGCAGTGCAGCCACGTATTTTGAAGTTAAGTCAGCATTTTCAAAGATTAAGAAATAAGAAGGCCCAAAACTTTGAACTGAGCACCTTACACTATTTCTCATTGCAATTAATATTGTCTATGCTAGAACTTTCGATCCAGCATACTTATCCAAAAAACCACTTCGGCGCCCTAAATTAATACGAAGTTATCTTCCACGTTACAGCTAATTTTGAATATTGCGAATAAACCTCTTATTTCAGTCTGTCTACGATCCACCCCCATCACGCTGAGCTACTGAACCCCCATTAAACTCATTACGTGTAGCAAACGAGAATTTGCAGATAACGCAATCCCACAGCAGTTTTCAGACTCGGCTATTTTCTGGTATTTCAGCTATAGCGGAGATGTTAATTATGCTGTTGAGCAAGCAAAATTCGCTAATAAACGTCAAAAAGTCTTGATAAAAGTCAATTTATTATTTCCGTTAGACGATCAGTGGCGGATACATATGGGAGGCGCCCCCCCCCCTTCTTGACTCGAGTCGAGTAGTACTTGCATAGGTAGCATGTTAGCCCGCGTTATCGTATTTTATACGTCATTCTGTCTTGCACATATTCGAGTTTTCTTAAGCTTTGCATGTGACTTGATGATTTGTTATTAAACCCATAGCTCAAGATGTCTTTTAGCGCCCCCCCCCCCCTCCCTCCCCCTTCAGTTTTTTCTGTATCCACCACTGTAGACGATGCACGCTGCATTCTGGTTAATCTTCTTTTATGAAATCTTATGTATTAGACGATATAACACAAGATTAAAGTAAATCTTTTACAAATTGCGGTCACAATGCGCCCGGCCCCTCAAGTGAAGAGGGAGAGGATGTCACAAAAAGAACAATTTTATATTACCGTAGTTAAAACCACTAGACGTTAAATCGTTCTCCTTTGCAGGTAGGCTTAGAAAGTTCTATAGTGGTGAGGCTAGTAGAAAATATAATTGCATTGTCTTATCCTGGATAAAATGTTATCAAAATCCTTTCTTAAGTGGGTCTTATCAAAGGAATTTTCCCAAGTCAATTAATTGCTATAACAAAGAACTACCTCTAATGGAGAAAGCTATTAAAGAACTATTAAAATATATATAATGCCCCCATTTCAAATGGAAGCGTCCTACCGCTTGACGAAATTACTCAAACCTATCCTAGAACGACTGTGTTCAAAAGCAATGGTATGTATAAATTACCAGTTTAGTTTTCTTGATTAACCGTGACTCTTATGAAGGATGGAACTTCAGCGTCCAAACAGATATAAAGATGTTAGTTTTCGCAATCATTTCTTTATGATAGTCAAAAGCTAACGATACAGTTGCGTTAGACAAAATATTTCTTATATTAAAAAGAGGCTAGTTTTTTCCCAACACAATTGATTGCATAATCTGCAACTTAATCAGATTTATGAGGGCTCTGGCAGCAACTTACTCTGCAGCTACCTATGCCTGGTTATACATTTTTTTATTAGAGAGACAAAAATATGGAGCTCAAATAACCACAACAGTTACGTCTCCCCCACAAAGGTTACTAGGCAAAGACCTATATTGGTAAGAGCAAAACATTCTAAGCTCGTTCGACAGCTTCAAACAAGAAGATTATTGTATGGAAATAATCTATTTGGCTGGGGGACTTGTTCCGGAAAACGAAAAGCACATAAATGACCTAGAGCCCGTTGCGATTTTTTACGGTTTAAGTGTTTTTGCGCATAATATTAATTATAATGGTAACATTTGAATACCAGCAGAGAACACAACTGGTATTATCCAAATTATCTTCGAAAACGTAGACATACATATTTTTGTCTCAAATATAAATTGTCAGTGTCAGTATAGCCCTGATTCCTAGCCGTAGATTCCTTTACGCTAAATTTTGATCTACACATTCACGTGTTTCCCATTTTACTTAGTCTTAGGATTATTACTCAAGATTATACAGGATTAGGTATTTTGGTAATAGCAAAATGGTCATCTCAGCTCTGGCATCCCCAAAATAAGAGTCTATACTACAATCCACTTTGAATCGGACTTTATCCTTCTCTTCTCCTTCACCAGGCGCGCTTATTCTCTATCCAAAGACATTTAACTGGTGGCCCTGAAGTTATCCTCCAAAGCATTTTAGCCAGGACTATTTTTGAAGTTCCTTCCGCAAAGAAATACAACCGTACCTACCGACTTTGGTGTAGCTAATGCTTGAAAAAATTTTCTATCTTTCAAGCAGCTTGAATTCAATTTAGGCTGGGATTCGCTCGATAAATGGTTTCTAAACAAGACTTCTCAAAATCGCCCAGAGAAACCCATGTGTATTACTTGAGATCCTCAACTTGATCTAAAATTCGTACGAGAGATGCGAGATCCCAGAAGACAATCTGAAAATGTTGCTACACGACGAATTTTCTACAAATTAAATAAATTCTCAATGTTCAAATAATTCTTTACGAATAAACACTGTGATCCACAAATTGTGCAGTGTAGCAAAGTTTGACTAGCTAGTTCCTGAGCAAGATGGGGTGAGTTGTATAAAAGCGCCACTAGTTCGAGACGGTTCAAACTAGAACACCTAAAGGTGTTGTTGTAAATCTCTAAACCACATAATTGTTTCTATAAAGCAACAAATAAAAATCAGAAATTGCTGTAACTCAATGTTTATTTACATTATATACATTCATCTCCAAACATGGCATGATATTCGCATCAGCAGAAATTTTCAAATGGGACAAAAAAATGGCGAATGCATTTACGTAAATAGCCTACTGAAAGAATTATCAAAAGTATAAATCTATAATTTTATGTAGCCGCGAAATTCACTAATTAAACATTGAAAATAATTATTTGGTTTGCTAATAACAGATCCTCTTTATTATACAATTTATTTTGGTATCTGCCTCTTCAAGAAAATTTTATATATTATGGGCACACGCAGCGAAATTTTTAGAAGCAAGACATTTTAAGAGACTATTGTTTTAAGCTTGAATAGCCACTCAGGGTTCATAAAATATAACACATAACATTAATTTTTCATGGGTTCATGAAAGCAAACATTAATAAAATTAAATGATGGTTGAAATGAGAGAACTTTACTATAATTCCTGACCTTTTGAAACTCCCATTTTAGCCAGCTTAATTATTATCATAGATCTCAACATTACAATAAAATGACGCGAGCTAATTGAGAAAAGACATAGCACAGAATAATTTCGCTAACCATTTTCTGCTCCACGCCAGTGGTTGCTGACCTCCCTAATCTGCAATCGTACGCCACTGGGAATTAAGTTCCTTCAAGATATTCGCGGTTGAAACTCGTTCAGAAACAAATTCCTTCGAAGAAACTGTAAATTGCACCAAAACAGCACTAAGCTTGGATGAAAACACCGTACACCAGTGACAACTATTTATTTGCACGTGAGTGAGTGATTCACAAAACAAAATTACAACATACGTCACAAAACAAACAAGTGAACCTCTAAAAATGGGCTCGGACGGCCGAGGTTTCTGCGTCAAATAAATTATCAAAGTCCTCGAAAGTTCGGCATCGCTCCTATTTATACCATCGACAAAACCAAAGATACCATAACTACTAATTGGACGAAATTGACGCCAGTTTAATAACAATTGCCAAGGGAAGCTTGCAATAAATTTAACAAATGCATAACGCTAATTTGAAAATATGCATGAAGTAATTGCACGAAAATCTTATTTCTAAATATAAAACTAATTATACTATCGTTTTCAGTGCATTTATAAGCACACATCTACTGAAAATCACATCTGCCCGAAACCGTGCCGTGTCAAAGCGATTTTAGCATGTATAGGGCTCCGCCCCACACAAATGCACAGATGGACTACGGAAAGATGATTCTACAGCCCTTCTGCCGTGTGTGAACGTTATCTACGAGGGGTAAATTTTATTCACGACGATCTGCACACATAGCTAAACGTGACCCTTGCGTCTTGCAATATCGCACGAAATCGAAAGGTCCAACAGCTCTGCCAGTGGATAAAGGTTCCAATGGGTTTAACAACACCTTATCCAAGTATGTGTCTGATTTATAATTTGCACGGACCCCACGGATGGAGCATATTTGGTGCAAAATTGGCTTGTAACTGCTCCAACTTCACTGATACGTAAATTCGTAGCTTTTTGTGTAAAATAATCTATTTTCTGTGCTTGCAGGCCCTTAATTGTGGACATGTACATGCGCCTTAGCTGCTGCCCTTGAAATCTGCAGCCGTGGCCCCAATTTTGTGTTGTCGACGACCTCGGCCTCCATCTGAATTCACGCCATGTCTAATAGCAGCTTCCAGTGTACAGCAATGGCCTCATCTGCTTTTTCAGTGCTCCGAGTGTATCACTTCTGGTGTTGTGGCCCGATTTTACGCAAGTAATTCCACTGCATGTTTAGTTTTTATCATCACATTTCGATGCACTGTGTAACGCACAAACTTTGTCGAAAGTGTCTTATTTTGTGCTCACTAAAGCTAACATGTGGCCCTAATCGTTTGCTGGCTTTTTGTGTGGCTAAAAGTAACATTCCCAAGTGTATTTTAGCTTAATTTTCTCAAACGTAACTCCAGATTTTTCGGGTAAACCATGAAAGCACCTCGATTCGTAATTGGTGTTCTGTGAGACGCACTTTGCATGTGTGGTTATCTTAAATTACTATGAGTTAATTGGCTATTAGTTACAAAAATCTTCTAAATCTTATTTTGAAATAAACTTACGCTATAAATTTGACTGAGTGGTTAGTTTTTCATGACACAGCTTATCTTCGGTAATATTAGAGATAAAAGAAAAAGTCAAAGTAAAAAGTATCAACATAATTTTTCATACCCTACTAGTTTTTGGGATAAAAATCCTAACTTTGGTTTTTCAAATGGAACACTCTGTATACAGTCACACTTTTACGTTTTTCGTTTAAGCAATACATACAAGCAAGCGGCGACTGATTCGAATTAGAGGTGGGCGTGTGGAGATTGTGCGACCTCTATCTTAGTAGCATGAACAGGAGCAGATGTACGTCAGTGGTAAACGCAACAGAGACTTGATTAGTAGCGGAGAGGGCAAGGCGGCTGCCCTCAGCAAAAGTAAAAAGATGTTGCGGTCACCGACGGGAATAGAGAGTCTTTAAGAGATAGAAATAAAGATGGGCGAATTGGAAGAAATTAAAGGCATGATGAAAACTATGCTAGAAGAAATAAGGATAAACACCGAGGAAATTAGAAAGCTGAGGGAGGAAATGTTAAAGAAGGAAGAAATGTAAAATACTTAGAAGGCGCAATTAATAACAAGAATTTATGTGCTTGAAAATATGCTAGAGGATATTGAAAAGGATAAAAGGAGGAATAATGTAGTAGTTAAATGGGTGAAATTGAACGTTAAACAAACTATAACAGCAGCTCAGCAATACATTAAGGATCAGTTACAAGTGGAGGTAGAGGTTAACAAAGTAATCCCCATAAGCACAAGAAGTGAACAAACTGTAAACATTCGGAAAGTAAGCAAGGGGGAATGAAAAATAAACATAAATTACGTGGCTCTAAGGTATACATCGACAATGATTTTACGCAAAAGGAAAAGAAAATACAGTGAGAGATAAGGAAAATTGCGAAAAAGCAGAGAAGGAAAGGGCAGCAAGTTAAATATGTTATAAGAAGGTGTGTATCGAGAGAGAGAGCTTTACACATGGGGTGAGGAGGGAAAGGTTGTAGTAAAAGTTGCAAAAAACTGAATGGCTGCAACAACATGAGCAAACAGGTGACGACTAAGGCAAAGGATAAGCACAGTTGAAGGAGTTTGAGAGATGTAAAGGTTATAGAGGAAAGTGGGCACGCGAAAGAGTGGGAAAGGGCCACAGCAGGACATGGAGTTTAAGCAAGTGGAATGTCAGCGGTATTACAGGCAAAGAAATGGAGCTCGAGGCGGTGTTTACGAGAATGAAAACAAAATTCTTAGCAGTGACGGAAACTAAGAAGAAAAGATGTGGATGTGAGACTTTGGAAGGGGAACATATTATGATGTACTCGGTGGTAGAAGAAGACGATAAAGCGAGAGCTGGAGTTGCTTGCATAATAGAGAAGCAATATACAGAGAGTGTGGTAGAGTGGGAGGTTAGAATCGAAAGAATATTAAGAATTGAGACGAAAGATCAAAAAGAAGAGGCATCACCATAATTGTAGTATATGGGTCAAACTAAAATAAAAAAGAAGAGGGTAAAGAATGATTCTGGAAGGAGCTACAGGATACAGTGAATAAGAAAAATTTGTAAAAGGCTTTACCCACAACTTCCCTCGTGGACATTGTGACACTAAATAATTTTAAAAATCAAATTAAGTTAGGAGTAAATATGTTTACGTTTCTAATTAATTAAATCAATTTTCAAATAAAAGAAATGTTACCCGTGGTCGAATTCGAAGAGTATGCGGACCGCGTATGCAATTCCAACGTTTTGTGGGATATTGCAAAGGAAGGGGCTCTATGGAGCACCGACCGCTCGAAATCCTGCGTTGCAGCTATATTTAGTAACGCACTAATTCGTTGCTTCTTTTTGTATCATACAACATTTATTCTGTATCTATTGAGTTCCATTTTTGGTAAGAATAAAGCTTGCGCTATGTACAAATTATTACTTGTATTTATTGCTAAGTTAAATCAAAAATAAACAAAATTTTATTTTTAAGGTGCTCACCCTGTATATATTTGTCTGAAATTTTCTCGGTTTTATAGCAGGTAGATATATAATGTGTATGCAAAATATTGTCTTTTTCCAACTAATAGTTTTTGAGTTATCCGGCCAACAGACAGACAGAGGAATTGATAAAACCTGTTTTTCGTCATCTAGGGACCCTGAAATGTGAATATCTGGAGAAATCTCGGAAGGTATCTTTTTAGCGATTACAATACTTCCTTCGTCTTTTAGGCGAGGGAAGTAAAAAGGAAAAATTAATAATTGCAGGGGACCTGAACGGAAGGGTTGGAAATAAGACAGAAGAAGCAGGGTATACTATGGGCAAACATCGCAAAAACGTTAGAAACGCAAATGGGCAAAAAATTATAGATTTTTGTATAATTAATGATTTAGTGGTAACTAATTTTATCCACCAAAACGCTGCCCGGTGCTGATTGCAATTCTGATGACAAATTGTTGTCATTTTCATTGCGCATCAAACTGAAGAAGCCCAAAAGAACCAATGTCTATCATAAACTACCGACAATAACTGATAAGGTATCTTTCGTTAATAACATTGAACGACATATACAACCTATAAAAGACATAAGCAAAACCTCCAACCCAAACCATCTATGGCTGGAATTAAAACGCGTACTCGTAAATTCTATCACTACAACGCAAGAACGAGAGAGCGTAAAAGCAAAACACAACCATGGATTTCTGAAGACACCCTCAGAGCTATTGAAAAAAGAAGAAGACTTTATGCATCTGGGTTGCACACTACCAACGAAATGTCTAAATATAAAAGATTATCATTAAATATACAGACAGATCAATAAAAAAATCAATTAGGGCAGGCTGTGAAATGTGTTATACGTTTGGCAGTACTGAAGTGTGTTGTCAGTCTATGTCAGATTCGAGATTTGCAGGTTAATTTTTATGTCAGTCTGTGTCAAACAACAAACAAAACCTAACCTACTAATCTCGAATTTGACATAGACTGACAATACACTTCAGTACTGCCAAACATATAACACATATCACAGCCTGCCCTAATTGGTTTTTTTATTGATCGGTCTGTACAAACCTACTGCAGAAGAGATAAAAACAATTTTATTAACAGCATATGTCGTGAGATAGCAAACTATTCTAACTCCCTTAACACCAAAGAGGTTGTAGCGGCAGTGCGTATTCAAGTTTGCGCGCGTTTTGGCAACAGTTAAACCTCGTTTCCGGCAAAGCGGCACTATTGGTTCACGCGCACGAAAAATGACGCTAGACAGTTACCGGTCGCAGCGCGTGCAGTTCAGATCGTGGTTTGGTTAATTATCATACATGTTTTTGTATTTAGTTATGGTACAAGAATAAAGTGTTTATTAGCAAAGCAGAAGTGTTTTCATTTAAGTAGTGCAACATAACTACAAGGTATTTCAGAAGATCAGATAAATTACAGGGAAATTTAAACCCCATTCGCGGGCCATCCGAAATAAGGATAACGTCTGAGTTACTGACCTTGAAGACGTACAGAAACATGGCGTCTCTACTGCAAACAACTTTATAATGATGATGACCACTCTACTAGTTCAATAAACAAAGACTCGTATACTGAGGAACCTGATATATTATTTGAAGAAGTCGAGCATGCAATAGCCAGATTAGCGACAAATACAGCTCCTGGAATTGACCAACTTACTGGAGAAATATTTAAATCCACACCTGAGAGTTTCAAATATATTGTCTACCAATTGTGTCACAAAATATGGAAAACCGCGGAATGGCCTGTGAATTGGACCACTTCTATACTTGTTTCACTTTATAAGAAAGGCTCGCCGAGTATATGTGACAATTATCGTCTGCTAGCACTAATCTCGCATGCTAGTAAAATCATGTTATACATCATACATGCGAGATTGCAACCATTCCTAGCAAATCAGTTAGCACCTGAACAAGCAGGATTTATACGCGGTAGAGGAACAAGAGAACAAATCCTGAATCTACGTCAGATAATAGAGAAAGCAAGATAATGCTATTGTCCATTATAGATATGCTTTGTTGATTATAGCAAAGCTTTCGACAATGTCAAGTGGAAACTACTTTGGAAAATTTTAATAGAGATGGGTGTACCAGAACATTTAGTAAACCTTATTAAGAATCTATATGATAACAGTCTAGCAATGGTAAGAATTGAAAATAACTGTTCGCATAAATACACAATTCATAAAGGCATCAAACAAGGCTGTATACTTTCACCTTTATTATATAATGTATATAGTGAATACATAATGAGAATAGTGCTAGAAACATGGGAAGGTGGAATTAATATCGGAGGTACGCGTTTGTCTAACCTACGATACGCGAATGACACTCTCCTTATTGCAAAAGACGAAAACGAGTTACTAACCATAATAGAACACCTAACAACTATTAGTTCCGAATATGGTGTCCATATTAACACTACCAAGACTAAAATAATGATTATAGACAGAGAGCATAATAACAGACCCAATGTTCGTAGACAGCTTTCTTTACTAAAGAGCACTAATAAAAAACGACGGCAGTTGTGAACAAGAAATACGCCACCGAATTCAAATGGGTGGAACAGCTATGATTCAATTGACCAAAATATGGAGAAGTTCCAATATAACCCGAAACCCAAAAATTAATTTAGTTCAAACGTTAGTATTCTCAGTTTTTAGATATGCATCTGAGACTTGGACCACTCGAATGGTGGATCGCCATCGTATTGATGGTTTGGAACTCTGGTGTTGGCGTCGAATGCTTAGAATCCCTTGGACAACAAGAAGAACTAACGCATCAGTACTGAACGAAATAAAACCAAAATAACGGCTATTAACTATTATCAATGCTAGCATCTTAAAATTCTTCGGTCACATCACACGAAGTGATAATCTGGAAAAGTTAGTCATTCAAGAGAAACCTAACGAAAAAAGGAGTCTTTATTAAATAGCAATCTTGAAGAAGCTGTCAGAAATACTTCCAACCGTGAAAGATGGCCAACCTAGTAAAGAAGGCAACGTCCTAATTAGACACTTAGTCATTATTCATTATTCATGATCACCATCCGTCTGTCAAGATGGTTGGATGGAGGAGAAGTAACTAATACCTTTTATAAGCACAAAAGTATACATAAATGGACAAAGGCAATGATAAGCAGGGAAGAACGATCGATTATTGATTTCATTGTGGTAGAAAAGAACCTCAAGGGGGCTGCATCAGATGTAAAGGTTAAAAGGGGTTTCGAAATAGGCAGCGATCACTATTTAGTTATCGCAGACTTCAGAGGGGAAGTGAAACAGGAGCTGAGAGGCAAAAAAGGAGTGCGGTCTGTACCATTAGAAGCCACATATTACGGAATGCAAAGGTACAGAAACTGTATTGCAAAAAGGTAGACGAGTATCTTGGGAATAGCATTGATGCAAAAAGCTATTACGATCTGAAACTGAGGTGGGGAAAATTTAAAGAAGTCGTGTTAAAAGCAGCCGAGGAAGCCTGTGGCTTAACTATAACAGTGAGAAACAGGAAACAAACAGCATGGTGGATTGGAGAAATAAAAGGAGAGGTTAAGAGGAAAAAAGAATTGTGCAAAAGTACATACAAAGTAAATCGCACAATAGTTATCAACAATATAAGCCGGACTCCATAGCTCAATGGTTTTTAAAAATGAAAAAAGCGGATGAAAACCTCTACAAAATGCCATCATTCGGAAGTGATGTAAAACCGTGGGTCCTATGTTACTACGATGTTTAGCATGTAAAATATTCGTTACTAGGGTTGGAACTCCTTAGTAGCTACAAAATTTTAAGTAGGATTAAGGTACCTGGTACTCTGCATGTTTAGACCTTATCCATGGGGTTGGCAAAAAGGGCTTATGAAGGCCTACATGCCTGACATCAGTCTCCCTACAACTGATACTAACTAACTATCGACAACACAAAACTCCAAGACACTTAGTAAATTATTTAGTGAGAAGAGGGAAACAAAAGTCCTGGAAAGCTCTTGGAAAGAAAATTGAAGAAAACAGTAAATGACCTGCGAGGTTATTATACAGAACGTTAAAAAACTTGAAGCGAAGTAAGAAGCAATCTAAACATTTACTTGACAAGAAGGGGAAGGTATTAACCACAGAGGACGAGGTTATTGGAGAGATGGTAAAGATGTTTTGGGGACACTGGGGCACTTGCGATTCAAAATTCTTACTCGCAAATAATGATGCATTTCTCTCACTTATAATATAATCTACTATTATTTTTCATAATAATTCAGTGGCGTAATGCGTTGTCCAAAAAGTTTCTAAATTCGGATTATAACATATAAAGTTGTATTTTTTATATGGAACTCATAGTTAGCTGTGGCATTATGAGAAAGAGGATTTTCTCCCATTTTTAGAAGAATTAATCACGTTTGATTGTTGCTTATAATATTATAGTGTCCTTCATATATCCATTTATCAGAACATTTTATTGTCCATTAAAACCTCTGCAGTTTCTCAAATTAAAAATGCATTTGCAAAAATGTAAATATCCTACTTCTATACGAAGGAGGTTCGAAAATATGAAAATGATTGAAGAAAAAAGTACTCTTATTTTTCAAAATACACAAAAATGTTAATTGGAATTATTTGTTATAACATATCTATTAATAGTTATTTAACAAACAAGTATGTTAATGAGAGCGATTAATAATCGAGACATTTTAATGCGCGAGCGCCAGCAAACGCACTAATTGTAGATATTATTAATCGCCGATTAACAAACGAGTTCGTTACAATATTTTTCCGTTGATCGTACATTATTAATTTGAAGAAAATCTAATTTTATTCCATGAAAAGAATTTGACACTTAAAGTGTTGACATTAATGGTAGGTACCAGGTGATCATAAATGGTTGTGATTTTTTTCTTAGGTCGGCACTGTTTATGTTGGTGACATTGTAAGTCTATGTCAAATATGAGGTTAGCAGGTTAGGTTTTGAGTCAGTTTGTGTCAAAACTGATGCAAAACCTAACCTGCTAACCTCGAATTTGACATAGACTTACAGTGCCACCAACATAAACAGATTTTTAAAATCGTTTATTAATAAAAAATCATTCATTAATAAGGGTCAATAATAGACGATTCTCTATACATTAATAAAACCCATAAATAAACGATCAACGGAAAAAATATAATTGATTTTAAATTGTTATTTGGTCCGTTTGTTATTAAATTATTTCAAAATTTAACACAAAAATGAAATTTGTTTGCACTGATTTCGAATCAGGTAATATCCTGGTTGCTAAGTGACGGGAAACTCAGGTTTGACAGTACACGTTTATCGTATCCGTTGATAAGTTAACTTTGAAGTATTTAATTTGGTAATACACAGCGTGGTAAGAAAAAAATAGGAGAAACCAGAAAAAAATGTTTTCGGAGCAAGTAGCTGCGACTTTATGTTTGACACCTACTTTTAACCTCTTTAATAAGATTTTTGTCTATTTTGAAAAATAACGGTACTTTATTCTTGAACCATTTTCATATTTTTAGAACCTTCCCTGTATACGAATATATTTACATTTTGGCTAGTGCATTTTTAGTTTGAGAAGATGTAGAAACTTGTATCAAGAATAAAACACTCTGATAAATGGATGATAAAAAGATCAATGTGTTACAAATTTATGAGAGACGGTATATGTTATACTGATGGGGCCATAATTATATGTATATAAGAGCAATGAGATAACATGAACAAACAAATAGAATGCTTGAGTAAGAAAGAGATGGCCATACAAAAAAATTATATTAGTAGGCATGTTTATTTGACAAATGTCATAATTAAATTAAGAGTCAAGCCTTCTCGAATATTTGCTACTATGTTTATCTCTTTCTTACGCAAGCAATACGTGTTATCTTCTTGTTCATGTTATCTTATTGTTGTTATATATAATTGTGGCCCCATCGGTATTATACAGATTGGTGGTGGATAGTGTGAACATAGGCAGTCCATTGAGCTAGAATACAGTTTATAGGCTTTGTATGCGTTAGACAGAAGTATACATATATGATTTAAAATCTAATATCCTATAATTCAGTGTTTTCTAAAAACAAAACCTTTTGATTCTGCGAATACTAGATGTTAATCGCATATAGGTCTGCTTATGTCTAACGCATACAAATTCCATAAACTGTATTCACACACATTTGATTACTTATGTTCACATTTTCCGCCACCAATCTGTATATTATGATATACAGTGTGTCCCCGGATTGAGTTCACTATAGGTATAATTGACAAAAAAATTTACAATTTTATTTTAATGTTTTGGGATTCCGCCCTGCTTGGTCTGAGAGAATTTTAAGAATATTTACATTTGTTGAAAACACAAGTTGGCCTTGACAGTGAAGCAAAAACTATTTTCTTTTCAGGTAAACTACCCTTTCTGTTCATGATACGGCAAAATTTTACCAAGAAAAGTTGTTCAGAATGATAAATTATGGCCCTATACAAAATTTCAGGAAGATCTACCTACTTAAATTAAACCGTTAAAATTGTACCTATTTATTAAAAATTAGTTTGATTTAAGTAGGTAGAACTTCCTGAAATTTTGTATGGGGCCATAATTTCCCATTCTGAACAATTATTCTTAGTAAAATTTTGCCGTATTATAAACAAAAAAGGTAGTTTACCTGAAAAGAAAATACAATAGTGTGTCCCAGGATTGATATTACAAGAGGTGAGATACCTACAAATTTTTGAATTTTATTTTAAGGTTTTGGGATTCGGTCCTGCTTGGTTTGAAAAGAATTTTAAGAATATTTTCAGTTTCTGAAAAACAAGTAGGCCTTGACAGGAAAGCGAAAACTATTTTATTTTCAGGTAAACTACGCTTTTTGTTCATGATACGGCAAAATTTTATTAAGAAAAGTTGTTTAGAATGATAAATTACGGCCCTATGCAAAATTTCAGGAAGATCTGTTGACTTAGAAAACACCGTTATTTTTTAGATAATTGTATTTTATTTTCAGGAAACTACTTTTTTTGTTCATGATACGGAAAAATTATATTTAGAAAAGTTGTTCAGAATGAGAAGTTGTGGCCCTATACAAAATTTCAGAAAGATCTGATGAAACCGTCATTTTTAATAAATAACGGTTTAGTCTTAGTCGACAGATCTTTTTGAAATTTGGTACAGGGCCAAAATTTTTCATTCTGAACAACTTTCCTTAATACAATTTTTCCGTATCATAAACAAAAAAAGTAGTTTACCTGAAAATAAAATACAATTATCTAAAAAATAACGGTGTTTTCTAAGTCAACAGATCTTTCTGAAATTTTGCATAGGGCTGTAATTTATCATTCTAAACAACTTTTCTTAATAAAATTTTGCCATATCATGAACAAAAAGGGTAGTTTACCTAAATAAAAAATAGTTTTTCCACATTTTTCATGGCCGACTTAATTTCTAAAAATTAAAACTCTGCTTAAAATTGTTTTCAGACCAAGCAGGGCGGGATCCCAAAACATTAAAATAAAATTGTAAATTTTTTTGACGATTATACCTATAGTGAACACTGGAATGGGAAAAAATCCTCTTACTCATGATATCACATACAACTATGGATTTCATCTACAAAAATACAATTTTATGGTATAATTAGAATTTTAAACCTTGTTTTGAATAACTGACTACCCACTGCATTCGTATCGAAAAGGTGCCAGAAGAACGTCAAGTTATTTTTATCTATTTTTATAAATAAACGAGACAAAAAACGAAAAATCAAAAATTTCAATTTTTGTTTATAACTCGAAAACAAAAGACGGCAGCCCATTTTGGTTTAAACCATTAAGCTTTTCTCGAAAAAAGAGTTCGAGGATGGGGGCCATTTTCCATATCTCCTATAGTTATCGAGATTCCCTATGAAAACATAAAAATTGCCTTAACCTGTAGACTCTGCAACAGCAACCACGCTTGTTCACGAAAATAAATTTGAGCCCCCTTAGCAAAAGAAAAGATAATTAGGTATTGTAGGTATCCGAATGTTAAGAATTTGCTAAGTCTTGTGATGTGTATTCTGAATTTCCACCCATTGAGTTTTCCGTCGAAATTTTAATGCCTCAATGTTCTCTCACGGAAGGCACGTTGGGTTGAAATTACAGAATTGGTTAAATTGCTAGTTATCTTTATACAGATTGGTGGCGAAAAATGTGAACAAAGGTAATCAAATGAGTTGGAATACAGTTTATGAGCTTTGTATCCATTAGACAGCAATAATTATATGCGATTAACATCTAGTATCCGCAGAATGAAGGTGTTTTGTTTTCAGAAAACACTGAATACTAGGATACTAGATTTTAAATCATATATCTATTTCCGTCTAACGTATACGAAGCCCGTAAACTGTATTCCAACTCATTTGATTACCTTTGTTCACATTTTCCGCCACCACTCTGTATACAGATAACTAGCAATTTAACCAATTCTGTCATTTCAACCCAACGTGCCTTCCGCGAGAGAACATTAGAGGCATTAAAATTGCGACGGAAAACTCAATGGGTGGAAATTCACAAGATACTATTTCTGTCTAATGCATACAAAGCCCATAAACTGTATTCTAGCTCAATGGACTGCCTATGTTCACACTATCCACCACCAATCTGTATAATATAACATATACTGTCTCTCATAAATTTGTAACACATGGATTTTTTTATCATCCATTTATCAGAGTGTTTTATTCCTGATACAAGTTTCTACATCTTCTCAAACTAAAAATGCACTAGCCAAAATGTAAATATATTCGTATACAGGGGAGGTTCAAAAATATGAAGATGGTTCAAGAATAAAGTACCGTTATTTTTCAAAATAGACAAAAATGTTATTTAAAGAGGTTAAAAGTAAATGTCAAACATAAAGTCACAGTTACTTGCTCCGAAAACATTTTTTCTGGTTTCCCCTATTTTTTTCTTACCACGCTGTGTATTACCAAATGAAATACTTCAAAGTTAACTTATCAACGGATACGATAAACGTGTACGGTCAAACCTGAGTTTCGTCTCACTTAGCAACCAGGATATTACGTGATTCTAAATCAGTGCAAACAAATTTCATTTTTGTGTCAAATGTTTAAATAATTAATAACAAACGGACCAAATAACAATTTAAAATCAATTATAATTTTTTCCGTTGATCGTTTATTTATGGGTTTCCTTAATGTATAGAGATTCGTCTATTAATGACCCTTATTAATGAATGATTTTTTCTCGTATGTTAATCGGCGATTAATAATATCTACAAGTAACGTGCTCGCTAGCGCTCGCGCATTAAAATATCTCGATTATTAATCGCTCTCATTAACATACTTGTTTGTTAAATAAGTATTAATAGATTTGTTATAACAAATACTTCCAATTAACATTTTTGTGTATTTTGAAAAATAAGAGTACTTTTTTCTTCAATCATTTTCATATTTTCGAACCTCCTTCGTATAGAAGTAGGATATTTACATTTTTGCAAATGCATTTTTAACTTGAGAAACTGTAGAGGTTTTAATGGACAATAAAATGTTCTGATAAATGGATATATGAAGGACACTATAATATTATAGGCAACAATCAAACGTGATTAATTCTGTCAA
This sequence comes from Agriotes lineatus, assembly GCA_940337035.1. Taxonomy (NCBI): domain Eukaryota; kingdom Metazoa; phylum Arthropoda; class Insecta; order Coleoptera; family Elateridae; genus Agriotes; species Agriotes lineatus. Next base: position 52,502 of record CALNHX010008169.1, read on the forward strand.
TCAAACGGTGGTATTGTAACAACGCAAAAACTTTGTTTAATCACGTATATTCCAAATGGCACAAGTCTTCAACTAGAAAACGACGAAATATTAAAAATTCAGAATTGTTGCCATAAAGTAGTGAAAATGAATAAATCGATCCCATACGACATAGGTCACTGAAATGGGAGAAAATCCTCTTTCTCATAATGCCACAGCTAACTATGAGTTCCATATAAAAAATACAACATTATATGTTATAATCCGAATTTAGAAACTTTTTGGACAACGCATTACGCCACTGAATTATTATGAAAAATAAATAATATTAATATTACTTACGGGAACTTGAAAATTTTCCTACCTATTACCTCACCTTAAAAGATTAATTTATTGTTATTCATTTTAGATACACATTTTTCTTACTTTCTGTGCCGCCTGGGCGATATGTCCAAAATCAAAGTTGGGCGTTGTGACCAAAATCAAACTCGGGCGTTATGACTGTTTGAGCACTAATCGGGATCGATTTCGGTATCTGGAAAACCGCTGATCGCCTTGCTCGCCTTGGAATTTGTGGACTGTATGGATTGTAGGTTTCACTGAATTATACGCACGTTGAAAAGCAGAAGTAGTAATTTATTGCCATAAATTAACACGAACAGTTTAACATTTACAAAGAATTAGTTTTCGTAGTGCGTGACCGGTTTGCATGCTGCCACTTTGACAGATGAAACGTAAGTGTTTTTAGAATCGGAAGCACGCCCGGCAGTCTACTGCGCACAGTATAAATACAGAATGTAAGAGAGGCGGCAAAAGTTTATAAAGTCCTTAACATACCGCCCGCCTTGGAAAGGGTAACCTTTCAAATAAAACAGTACAGAGTTGACATGTAACATGAACACACATATATACAAAGCCTAATAGTACATGGTCTTAATCTAGTACAAGAAAACCCGAACAATGGGGAGCCAAAGGCTTTACGAAAACTGCGCTGAACGCTAACGCACTAGTTCACAACACTAGGTAGCGGGCACAATTTAGCGAAGGATCGCTTCACGATCCCTGACACAGTGTTCACTGACGCCACACGCGTAACGCCGTCAAGGCCAGGGTGCAGCTCGGTGACCCGGCCTAATCTCCACTTCAGAGGGGGTAGATTGTCATCCTTGATGAGGACCATGGAACCAGGCTGGAGGTCCGAAAGATGCGTGCGCCATTTGGTGCGTTGTTGGAGTTCCGAGATGTACTCTTTACTCCATCTCTTCCACACATTCTGGTGAAGTTGTTGTATTCTCTGGTATTTAGACAGCCGAGACTCGACTATCTCAGTTACGTTGGGATCAGGCAGTGACACCAACGGACGACCAATCAGGAAATGAGCAGGAGTCAAAGGCTGAAGGTCGTTTGGATCAGAGGACAAAGGGGACAGGGGTCGGGAGTTTAAGGTCGCTTCCACCTGTGCTAACAAAGTGCTAAATTCATCGTAATTTAGACTAGCGTTACCTATAACGCGACGTATGTGATGTTTGGAGGACTTGATTCCGGCCTCCCACAATCCGCCAAAGTGGGGACTGTGCGCGGGTATAAAATGCCAAGCTACTCCGTCGTTCGCGACTGATTCGGAAATAGAAGGGTTTTGTTCCGCGAGAAAATTGCCTAATTCGATTAACTCGGAATTAGCGCCTACAAAGTTAGTGCCGTTGTCTGAGTAGACATGGAGCGGTTTGCCTCGTCGAGCCACAAACCGGCGAAAAGCCATTAAGAAAGCTTCAGTAGAAAGATCAGCGACCAATTCAAGGTGCACTGCCTTTGTGATAAAACAAACGAATAGACAAAGGTAGGACTTTACTAGCTTAGAACCACGTCCCTTGCGATCCTTTATCATGAAAGGTCCACCATAATCAATACCAGTCGTATGAAATGGGGGCGATGATTGAGTACGAGAGGCTGGCAGGTCTCCCATTATGGGTTCAGTTAACCTAGGAGAGAATCTAAAACACCGTAAGCATTGATGAACCACTTGCTTGACGATATTTCTGCCAGAGGTGATCCAATATCGTTCTCTGAGACTAGCTAACAGCATTTGAGGTCCGGCATGGAGAAGCCGAAGATGCTCATGCGATACTAGGAGTTTGGCGAATGGATGCTTGCCAGAAATCACTAGAGGAAACTTCTTGTCAAAGGGTAATTGAGAGTTGTGGAGCCTACCACCAACTCTTAGCAGTCCCTCGGAATCCAGAAAGGGATTCAGGGATATCAAAGCAGAAGATTGTTTCAAAGGCTTGCTCTGTGACAACAGTTTAAGTTCGTCTGGAAATGACTCGCGTTGGGAGAACCTGGCAAGCCTTACAATAGATGATTGCAGTTCATCTGTAGAAAGGGGCCCAGAAAGACGATCAGCTTTGGGAGCTCGCGCATTGTTATGAAAACGAAAGCAATAAGCTATAACTCGTTGTAAGCGAGCAAAGCTTGAATACTGATTGAACGGAAATGGTTCAACAGAGGTTACAGGAAAACTCTGAACTTCCTTTTTGAATTCTGGAAGCTCAGCACGAACATGTTTGGAAGTAGGCCAAGATGCCTTGCCTTCGCTTAGCCAGGTGGGACCATGCCACCAAAGGCTTAACAGACCCAGCGGGTCAAATATCTGGGAAATTTCAGACAAGCTGCTACGCGTGGTAGCCTTACTACTTGCAGAATCTGAAATCTGGGATATTTCAGGCAAGATGCTACGCGTGGTAGCCTTACTACTTGCAGAATCTGAAATATTCTCTACTGATAAGAATCTTTTCTGAGCGATTTGCAATGAATCGCCCAGTACCTCTACAGGCTTCTTGAAAGGGATAGAGACAACGAATCGACCATTCGCTTCTCGTTGAGTATTTTGCACGAAATGTGCCTCACAGGCGTTCTCTTCATTTGTGCGGACCTTTTCCTCTGGGTAATGTTCGAGTTGCCAAAACCTAGCAATGGGGTCAGAAGCATCCTCGATCGTGCTAAGATTGCACTGTACAGGGTACGCAGAAGGAGGGCCTGTAGGGCCAGAAACAATCCAACCAAAACGAGTCTTTTGGAGGATGGGAAGATTTGGGCCTAGACCAATTTGTCCAATACAAAGGAGCTGCCAGAAAATGGGCGAACCAATCAGAATGTCGATGGTGCCCGGTTGGTCGTAGGACAGATCTGATAACTTGATGTTATCAGGAACCTTGAAGCTGTTTCGCTGGACGCGAAAACTTGGGGTAACACCCGTAATCTCATCGAGAACAAGACAGGATAGGCCAATGCCGTATGAAGTGTGAGGGGCTTGCAGCTTGATATCACACCTAGCCTTGATTTGAGAAGTGGCTTTACTTAAGCCAGAAACTGTAACGTTGACTTCGCGAATTGGAAGCTTCAACCTTTTACACAGATCTGAACGTATGAAGTTCGATTGGGAACCGGAATCCAGCAGGATTCGCACAACATGAGGCGTACCATCATCAGCGATGAGTTTAGTGGTAGCCGTAGGTAAGAGTACCTGAAAAGCATTCGAACAGAATGCCGAAATCGATTGGTTTAGTTCAACAGGGGTTTCTGCCGACATCGCAGATCCTGGTTGACTAGAAGAAGCGTTCTGAGGCTTATCCTCATGAAGAAGTGTGTTGTGCCTTGATTTGCACTTTCTACACGTATATTTGGAGCTACAAAGGCTCGCAAGGTGACCCTGAGTTAGGCAATTAAAGCATACGCGGAGCTCTTTTGCCTTTGACTTTCTGTCAAGAACAGACATCTTGACAAACTTATCGCATTTGTACAAGGAATGAGATCCTTTACAAAGTGGACACGAAGGGGTACCCGACACAAATGATTTAGAATGTACCTTGGAAGACTTTTCGGGTACAAGCTTAACATTTTTTACTTCCAGAGTTTCTAGAAGATTTGCCGTATTTTGCAAGAATTCCTTGAACTCATCAAGATTAGGCAGGTCAGAACTTGACCGGTTTCTAAGGACCTCCCATTCACGAAATGTAGTGGGGTCCAGTTTTTTAGAAACTACATAAATTATAACAAAATCAAGAAGCTCGCTTTCGGTAGCTAATGATTTGATTGCTGCAAAATGCTTGAATAACATATCGCTAATCGTACGCAATTTAGTTGCAGATTCCTTACTGCAAGATTCGAGTTCAAATATAGCCTTGAGGTGGTTATGAACCAGAATTTTTGGATCATTGTATCGATTGCACAATGCATCCCAAGCTAGAGTATAATTACCCGCAGTAAACTCTAAACTTTTTATAATTTGGCTTGCATCACCCTGTAAACTAGCCTTTAAGTAATGCAGCTTTTGAATATTAGTTAACGCTTGATTCTCATGAATTAAACTAATAAAAATCTCACGAAATTCGAGCCATTCTGAAACGTTTCCTGAATATTTGGGAATTGAAATGGCAGGAAGGCGTACAGCTTGATTATTGCAATGTGAACTGCAATTTGAATGCGTTGATCTTACGCTACCGTTAGGCGATCCAGAACGATCTAATGCAACATCAGACTGTTTGTTGTATTCATTAATCAAATATTCAGCTAGTGAAGTTGCAAAATAATAAGAATCTTCAAATTCGACTCGCTGTTGCATTTCCCGTTCTGCATCCTCACTGGTTTCTAAAATTTGTTCATGAACCGCATCATATTCTGATAACAATGCGGCTGCATTATTCAATCTTTTTTGCAACTGAATAATTTGAATGCTAGATAACGATTGATCTACCTCGTAAATTTCTTGCAACGATTGCACGTATTTTGCGAAACTCGTAAGCTTGCCCTTGATAGAGCCGCGTGCTCTTACAAGCGAATCCATAATTGTTGAGATTAAAAACAATTTAACAGATCGAACTAACTTTTCGTACGCCTCTGGCGTGCGGACCCAACGGGTCAACTATCTGTGATATTTCAGGCAAAATGCTACGCGCGGTAGCCTTACTACTTGCAGAATCTGAAATATTCTTTAATGATAAAACCCTTTCGCACGCCTCTGGCGCGAATTTGTTTATAACGTAGACAGCGCTTGCTAACAACGCGAGAAACTTGTAGCTTACGACGCAGAAAACAACCCCGGTACAACGCGGGAAACTTTGTGACTGCAGTATGAAAACATGCAGGGGATATCGCTAACAAACGTAATAGCTTGGCATTTCACGCAATTAAAATGTTTATATGACTCCTAAACCATTTGTTTACGCAATAATACGCAGCTGAAATTATGCACACATGCAAACACAGACGAAATAAACCAAATTTATGCATAGGAAAATCAGGCTTACATTGATCTTGGTGTGTGCCGCCTTGCCGGTTTTCTGTTCCTACTACCGTCTCGCTTGCAGCTGGCCGCTGGCTCCACACCTGCACGAATTTGGCGCGAGACTCGGCGTTTGGGTATCTACCGTCTGCTGTCTTCCTTCCTCTCGCTACGGGCACCGCATGCTCCCTCTTTGTTCCACGCGTTGCTGCGAAATTGGAGCGCTGCTTCCTTGCGGCCGTTTGCATGCGATGCAATACAAAACTGAATATGCTTTGTACTTGCCTATGACCAATATTGTCGAATGGTGTCGCTGTTTTGGACCCGCAATGACCTAATGTGGTTTGCATCCGGATCTGTAGGACCAATGTTTGAGCACTAATCGGGATCGATTTCGGTATCTGGAAAACCGCTGATCGCCTTGCTCGCCTTGGAATTTGTGGACTGTATGGATTGTAGGTTTCACTGAATTATACGCACGTTGAAAAGCAGAAGTAGTAATTTATTGCCATAAATTAACACGAACAGTTTAACATTTACAAAGAATTAGTTTTCGTAGTGCGTGACCGGTTTGCATGCTGCCACTTTGACAGATGAAACGTAAGTGTTTTTAGAATCGGAAGCACGCCCGGCAGTCTACTGCGCACAGTATAAATACAGAATGTAAGAGAGGCGGCAAAAGTTTATAAAGTCCTTAACAATGACCAAGTTGGGCCTTATGACCAGAATCAAAAGTGGGCGTTGTGACCAAGTTGGGCGTTGTGACCAGAATCAAAGTTGAGCGTTGTGACCAAAATCGAAATTGGGCGTTGTGGCCAAGTTGGGCGTTGTGACCAAAATCGAAATTGGGCGTTGTGACCAAAATCGAAGTTAGGCGTTATGACCAAAACGGTGGTTTAAGTGGCGTCGATAGCTCTCTCCTATAACAGGCGTCGGTGGGCGTTGTGACCAAGTTGGGCGTTGAGACCAATATCGTTTTTGGGCGTTATGACCAAGTTGGGCGTTGTGACCAAATTCAAAATTGGGCGTTGTGACCAAGCTGGGCGTTGTGACCAGAATCGAAGTTGGGCGTTATGACCAAATTTTGAGTTGAAGTTTGTGACCAGTGGGCGTTGTGTCCAGGCCCCCTAATTTCGTGGTGTATATTTTATTAGCCTTCGCCGTGGGTTAACAAATTTGCTGCGAATGCTTCCTGGAGCGGCCTGCTCGCACCTCCCCTTTAGGACGAGAACTGTGGCGTACGAGATCCACCTTTTCTTAACCCTAGAACGCATAGGTGGCGTCATATGAGACACCACCTATTTAACTATCTAGCTTTTAGTGATTTGCTGTTATGTTATCATATTCATATTTTCAGTACCTTTCCAGAAGATTGTTAATATATCCCTTTAATTTTTAATTTCCAAAAATTGTTACCAGCTTTATAATAATTTTTTTAGTTACTTGGTGTCGCATATGACGCCACCTATGCAATCACGTAACAAGTTTTCTCGGTAGGTGTTGGTTGGTAACAACTTGCCATCTATCAGTTCACGTACATAATTTTCATAGTAACGTAATGCGAAGTGGAATTTGTTAAAATAGCTAGCACTACTGTCTTTATAGGATTGCCAGTTAGCTATTATACTTGAGCCGCCGAACAGATAGAGTGGAGCAGACAACCAAAATAAAATATTACAAAGGTCATTCGACAATATTTTAACTATAATTACTAAAAGGAACAGAGTTGGTGACCCTTGTAATTAGAACTAATTTCAACTGACATTAAATAACTTTTTGAGGTTATGAGGCAAATATCAAGAGATCCAAAAAAAAGATCCTCTGCAGGCCGTGAAAATTCAAACGTATGAATGATATGTCGGTGCCACTGTAAGTCTATGTCAAATTCGAGGTTAGCAGGTTAGGTTTTGCGTCAGTTTTGACACAGACAGTGCCACCAACAATACACTTCAGTACTGCCAACTGATTCAGGCTATCCAGAGCCTGCTGCAATTGAGTTTTTAAAAATCACAGTGTAGTTATTTGTCACTGTTTAACGTAGATATTAGTACCTGGTCAGTTCCTTAGATTTAACAATTAATTTATTCATACTCATAAATAAATATTTTAACAATTTTAACTTCTCTTTTGCGCTTTAATATGCATCTATGCAGTCAAAATTAACTTCCATATATTAAAAAAGGCGTATAGTAAATTTAAAGTGCCTCATTAAACAAAAAAGGTGTGGTGTCGTATACGACACCACATATGCGTTAATGTAACTTTCTTAGATGTATGCGTTCTAGGGTTAATTCTCTGTTGATACAAGCGCTGGTAGAGGGACTGGAGGAAACGTCGCAGGAGGAATCCGCGTCGTACTGCAAGAGGCATCCGCTTCGTACTGCAGAGGGCATCCACTTTTGGTGGTTCGAATTTGCAATTGCCTTGTATGTTGTTATAAACTGAATTATGGTGTTTTGAAAATCTTTTTATGGCTTCACCAGTATTCAAATCTGTATTTGTGTGTGTGTGATCAATTAGGCCAATTTTGACGCCAGATAAAGCTGAGTGTTTAATCCTGGAGTAAGTAACATCGCCCTGTATGTCAATTTAGAGCTGAGTGGGTAGTTGCACCCCTTTTACTACAAGTGGTCTCCAAAATATCGCCCGAATTAAATTTGTAGGCTGAGAAAACAATCCCAGTATTTCATGGTGGAATAAAAACTGCCATACAGTATCTGAATGCGAGGTTAATCGTGGTATAAAATTACATTGCCAAGTGTGGAACGTTGTATCGTTAACATTCATTGAGTAAGCAGGCTGATTCTAAATTATTTGATGTGGCTACCTGACTACCAATATTATCTAAACCAGTTCATAATGTTAGGTTTACTCAGCGATGCTTCGTTTACGTTTTTGACACACACACACACACACACACGGCATTCCACCAAACACTCGGTAACTTCAGCAGCTCACAGGGTCGGATTATCAGTAGAAACAATCTGCAGAACTGCATTACAAAAATTCGAGAAACTTGTAAATACGGTACTGAATATAGATAATAAGACTGTTTATCATTATAAGTATTTCCATTATTTGAGTTGTTGCTTATGGCCATGGCTCCATTTACAGCTTTTTAGAATTACATTATTTCCTAATTACCTTTTCTATTATAACACTAAAATATCAGTTGATAATCCAACTTTGGAAGCAAAACGCATGCATATATTTTAAGCAACTACATAGTGAATAAATATTTTCAGAATTTACGTTAAAATATAATTATACGATCAAAAGAACTTAACTAAAGTTCGATCGTAATTATCGGAAGTGTCCATTCAGAAGATCACTTTCCATACCTCCACCCATTCTTTTACATATTAAAAAATCTTGAATATCATGTGGTAATATTCCCGAGAGAGAATCTGTACTGCCCGGGGGAGAATCCCCCCCCCCCCCCCCCGGTCACCCCTGGTTTCAACACTGAATAAATATCTTCAGAATGGACGTTTCATATAATTAAGATCGGACTTCAAATAAATTCTTCTGATCATATATAGTTTATTTATATAGCTAAGCAGTAATTCTGCATTTCTGCCGCGTTGGTCACATAATTTTCTCGCAGATTGTCACTTTCACTGCCAAGGCCAAGACAGAACTGTTATCATTCGGCGAAAAAAGTATTAACAATTTCACATGTTAACTAAATTTTATATGGTAGTAAAGTTCCAAACATAAATCGTTTCATTAATTATTTGCAGTCGGAAAGGAATTTGCTGCATATGCGTCTATTAAATGAAATTTGTAAATATATCCAACTAACGGGTGTTCGTCACTCGGACAAGCTGCGCAGGCTAGTAATCGGGGATTCCTAGAATCGAAGACGTGCCGTTTTAAGCGTAGGGCGCAAAGTTTCAGATAAGGTGCTTTTGGGCCAGTTTGATAAAGTTGCACTCAACTGCGAGCTTTTGCAAGAGCGAAGAAATGTGTTTCATCAGTGATTAATATGTAATAAAATGAGAGCTTAATAGAATTTCATGTTTACTGAGCTGGGTAACCTGAAAAAGGCAATACTAAGGCGTACGAGACGTATTGTTTGAAGGTATTGCAATCATGGAGGGGTGAACAAACGCTGCATTTAGTTTGGTGTCCAACTAGAGCAGAAGAGAAATACCATTACAGCTGTTACAGGCGTCTGTCATAAATAGCTTTAAGGGAAACGAGATCGACATTTTATTTAGTAAGTTGCTTCGCAAAATTCTTCATAAAATGGAATACTTAACATATTTCTAGAAAACACTACACAAGAGAATGTATTGGTAAGGTTTATAAGGTTCAAAGCAATTAATGTAACTTTTATACAGTTTCGAATTTTTAAAATATATCTGTGGAGGTATATTTAGAGAATATGCAAACATAAAATGATATTGGGTTATCAATTCAGTATTTGTCTTAATCAGACAAATATTATTCGTAAAGCCTGCTGGATTTCTATTGATATGAATAGAATTGCAAAATCTATTATATTGTCTTTTCAAAGTGGTAACGTTATAGATATTAACGATACAAGTTTAATTATGAACATCTTAACAAAACGAGTTTGATTGCCAAAACGAGGCGGTGAGCCGAGTTTTGCGACAATCAAAGGAGTCTCGTTAAGTGCCATAAGCAATCGTGTATTGTTCATTATTTTATTTTATCCTATTATGTTATTATGACAATAACTCCTTCGCAACGAGTTGCGTTAAGATGCATTTAACAACACTAGTGTTGTTAAGAAAAATAACATAACGATACTTTATTAGCATTAATCACATGTTGACAGCACTGAAATGTATTGTCAGTCTATGTCAAATTCGATGTTAGTAGGTTAGGTTTTGTTTGTTATTTGACACAAATGACGCAAAAGTTAACCTGAAAATCTCAAATTTAACATAACATGACAGTGCTACCACCAATACAGTATTGAGTTTTTATTTTACTAGTGATACCACCACTCGCTGTTGTGTCATTAATAACCATTTTTCCTATTTTTTCAAGATTAGTATTTTAGGATAAAATAAACCGTGTTACGATATACGTAACGTTATTCGCTTTCTACATTACTCGAGAATTTTAAAGAACTCGCTCCTAACGTCGCTCGTTCATTCAAACTATTCTCTTGTAATGTAAAAACCTTGATAACGTTACTTGTATCGTAAATTACTATTATCTTCATGAATAAATTCTGTTTTAATTTGTTGTTTGTTTTGTAAAAAAAGAGTGCGGTAATATGATCTGTAACTGCAGTGAGCAACACCGATGAAGATAATAGATATTAACGATACAAGTTTGATTATGAGCATCTTAACGACACGAGTTTGATTGCCAAAAAACGAGACGGTGAGCCGAGTTTTGCGACAATCAAACGAGTCTCGTTAACTGCCATAAGCAAATATGTATTGTTCAATATTTTATCTTCATCAATAAATTCTGGTTCAACGTATTTCTTTATACAAAAAGAGTGTCATTACCGCACTGACTGCCGTAATATCTATCCATTACTGGAAGCTCTTAACGATACTAAAATTAATTTGGTTAAGAGTCTATAACAACACTAATGAAGATAAAATTTTTAACGGCTTCAATCGTCTTATCCTAGGCAAATTTCGCAGTGTGCTGCCTGACTTACCGTTCTTTTTATGGTTTTTAATTTTATGAATCACACATTTAATTTTCAAAATAAATATCCGCAATGGGATTTGAAATTGCAACTATTATTCCTGTATATTCTCGCTCAAAAGATAAAATTACCATATCTGAAACTTTTTTGTGGCGTTTCAATATCCATGCTATTTCTTTGAGTATTCGCCACACTACAAAATGAAAAATATTAGAACATGAAAGTTTCGGAAGACAAATCTACTTCCGTTTTCAACTATTAACTAATTAAATTGAAATTTAACTACGTAACTTATTTTACTGGAAATGTAGCACGATGCGAAACACCTCTCAAGCTGTAAAATAAGCTATGTTCTGTTCACGTAATTTTTAATTTAATTAGTTAATTATTGAAACCACAAGCAGATTTGGCTTCCAAAAAGTCCATGTTCTAATATTTTTCATTTTGTAGTATGGAGAAATACCCAAAGAAACAACATGAATTACACTATCATCAATTACTACCTCACTACAGTGGGGCCAAGATAATTTATCTTCCTTTATTCTTAGTTGGATGCTCTACGAATAGTTGCCACATATGTTATTCTGCCCAAAATAGCGATAAGTTCATTTTCGACTTACAGAATAAAAAAAAAATCTTATTTACTTCAAAGTGAAATCCAGTTCAGATAGTTCGAAGTTTATAT
>CALNHX010008170.1:0-64072 GCA_940337035.1 Agriotes lineatus
CGAGTGCGATAGCACGAGTCCTAATCCCAAGCGCAATGGACATGAGTGGTGATACCACCGCAAAAATAATCTACTTAACTTTGACTAAGAATGGTATTCGAGGGACTATTTAATGAACCAAACTACCTTTTCAAATTAGTTTTCAGTAAATCTAGCAACAAACTACGCAATTTCTATAGTAACAGAACACTAATATTGACTTTTTCTAATAAAAATCGCATTTGTTAAAAATAGTCACTTGAATACCTTCTAGGAAGATATATCCACTTATATTTTTTTGATTGGTCAAGAAACGTCAGAATTCTGGATTTTCATTGGTCACTTTTTGACAGATGACAGGTGAATTGAACAGTCAAAAATATTAAAATTAAAAGGATATGGTCTGTAGGCCACTTCAATGCAGTACAATATTTTTTAACTGTAATCTTACCCGAGAATTGTTCGATATCAGTGCCATATTGAATTTCTGAACAGAGCTTACAAATATTATGTACATACAAATCAACACCCCTTCTTCATACAGGGAAACCTACACCATATCAATTAATAGTCTCTATTACAACTAACTCAATGCGAATGGTATCAGTTAACAACGTTTTCAATAACTGTGTAATGTGGTGTTGGTTAAAAATTAATTTTTAAAATGTGTGCAGTTAGGGAACATATATTAAAGTGCCAACTTTCAATATATGGCTATTGTTCTGCAGCAGGAGTCGGCTGGAAGGATATATGATTAATTAAACTAAAAATTACGACAAATAGAACCAACAAATTCGACAGAACTAAATCAAAAAGTTGAATTATAAAAACTAAACTACGTATCTATCCAGTCTCTTACTCCATAACATAATAAATTATCTATGCAATTTTCCGATTTCCAATATATTTTTACACTTATAATTTTTGTCGTTTTTACTTGCTTTAAAACAAAATTGTTTGACCGCAAGGTTAAGCACTTTTAACTCTATTTCGGGTAACATCTTCGTTTATAGATATCCTGGTTTCCTTCAATTTCCATTTGATTTGAAAAGCTAACTTGCGGGATTGATATCAGCTTAACTTCAAAAGTATACCGTGAGGATTTTTATTTTCCGGCTTGTAGAGCACTACGCGACGAGATCTATCAATTTGACATATGGTAAGTTGGTATCTTGTAATGTAGAAGTGTCTAGTTAGTATTACTTAGTTAGTATTAGTTGTGGAGAGACTGATGTCAAGCAAGTATGCCTTTATAGGCTTTTTTGCCAACCCCGTGGACAATGTCTAGGCATGCAGAGTACCAGGTACCTTAGTCCTACTTAGAATTTTTCCGAGACTAAGGAGTTACAACCCTAGAAAGCGATCGTTTACATGCTACACATCGTAGTAACATGAGACCCACGGCTTTACATCACTTCCGAATGATGGCATGCTGTAGAGGTTTTCATCCGCATTCTTTTATTTTTTAAAACCTCAGATCAATAGCCAGAATGCTTATGCACTGAGCTATGGAGCCCGGCAGAACTGCCTAACAAACGACAAAGATAAAAGGTGTCATTGAAAGTGTGAACCAAACTTTAGGGACGGATAGTTTGGGTAAATGTAAGAAAAAAACTAATAGATTTTTGTTATTTAAAGCTTCATACCGCTGTTAATGAGAATCCTTGTACATCATTCTCAAGTTTAAGTCCCACTGTTTTGTTAATGTGAAAACAAGGGGGCTGTTACAACTTTTTTTGAGCTTTAGTCAGTAACAGCTGCCATATTACAAATTAAATCTAAAGTAGGTCTTGAAAACAGTCTATAAATACCACTACAGTTATGTCTAAATATTCGAACAGATGATAAACAGGTTCTTCACAAATGCAGAATAAGCAGATATGCATTTTAATTATGGTCAGTGCAACGGAAATGCAAAAGAAGCGGTAAGACGTTATCAAGAAACTTATGCTAATCGTCAACAGCCCTCTACGAAGGCTTCATCAGCATCTGCGCGGGAGTGAAACTGCTCAGCCTTAATTCAGGAAAGTAAAGAACAAACGAAATAATTGATGCGACTGAAGACATTCTTCAGATGGGCGAAAAAAAATCCTTCAGTTAGTACGAGAGGAATAGCTAGAGCCGTTGGTATATCTAGGCACGTAGTATGACGAACTCTCCATGAAAATCTGTTGTACCCTTATCTTCAACGTGTGCAGGCTTTGGAACGTGTTGATTATGTCAGAAAGGTAGAGTTTTGAGAGTGGCTTTCAGAACAAAACAGAGATGATGCGGAACCTATACAGAACATTTTATTTACTGATGAGGCTACATCTTCCAGAAATGCTATAATTAACTACCTCAATTACCACATTTGGAGAAAGGAAAACCCCTACATAACAAGGAATGCCCGTTTCCAAAGGGACTTTTCAATAAATGTTTGGATAGGCGTTTGTGGCGATCGCTTAGTTGGACTTTATCGTTCACCTCCAACACTATCAGGCCAAAACTATTTACATTTTCTGGAACATTACATACCCGAACTCTTCGAGGACGTTCCGCTCGCTGTTCGTGAAAAAATTCGGTTCTTATTGGATTGCGCGCCAGCACATTTCTCAGTAACGATACGAAATTGGTTGAATCAAAATTATCGCAATAAATAGATAGGAAGAGATGCTGCAGTTGAACGGAGTCCTCGTGCGTTACATTTGAATATAATGGACTTCTTCATTTGGCGTACAATTAAAAACGCTGGAACAGTAATTAACAGTGTAGAGAAACTGTCGCAACTTTAGTTATGTTATTGTTTCTGTCTACTCAGAATAAATAAATTTTTCTGTTATTTATAGTGTTGTTACTTCCCTCATCTATAAAACGAAGGAAGTATTGTAATCACGAAAAAATCACCTTTCCATATTTCTTCAGATTTTCACGTTACATGGTCCGTAGATGATGAAAAACAGGTTTTCTCAATTCCGTCTGTCTGTATGATGGTGGTGTAACTCCAAAACTATTTGTTTGAAGAGAGCGATGAGATAATATGAATATCAAATTAGAATGCTTAGTAAGAAAGAGATGGCCATACGAAAAAATTATTTTAGTAGGCATGTTTAGTTGACAAATGTCATAATTAAATTAAGCGTCAAGCCTTCTAGAATATTTGCTACTATATTTATCTCTTTCTTACTCCAGCAATACGAGTTATTTTCTTGTTCATGTTATCTCATTGCTGTTATATATAATTGTGGCCCCATCGGTATGTATACCTAGCATAAAACCGAAAATATATGGAGAAATATATGCAGGGTGAGCACCTTAAGGTAATAAACTTTTGTTTATTTTTATTTTACCTGAGAAATAGACACAAGTAATAATTAGCACATAGCTCAAGTTTTATCATTGGTAAAAATTAAACCTAACAGATGCAGGGTGAACATCACAAATTAGACAGAATAACTTTATAACGCAGCGGAAACTCATCCTCTTTGAGTACGACTGTGGCCCAATTATTTTAGCAGCGGAGCGTGGAATTCAAATCCCAGCCGACTACATTTTTACTTACCTCATCTAAAGGATTTTATTATTTGCAAAAGATAAACGTACTATTTTGCATATAGCTCAGGCTTTATCATTGGCGAAAGTGAGACCTAACAGATACAAGATAAACAATACAAATGGGACAGAAAAGTATGGTGCTTTATAACGGAGCAGAAACTCGGCCTATTCGAACAAGCTCGTGGCTCAGTTATTCTAGCGTCGGCTTGTCTTGACACCGTCTTCCAACATTCGTCTCGAAGCGGGGAGTTCCAATCCCAAAATCACAAAAATCTATTAGAATGTCTTTCTTGTATTTCCCCATTAATTGCTAACGTTCACAAGTTGAACACGAAATAAGGCCTTGCCAATTTTCTGTTCTCAATATTAAATAATTGTCTTTCATATCTTTCGAAAAATACAATTTTTATGCACGGAACATCTGAAGTTACCATGCTTTTTATTTTAAATATTTGCGATACATCTAAAACCCTCTGAAAATATTCGAAGGGGACAAAAATGTCTAACTTTTATAAGATTACCACAAGAATTTGTTTAAATTATAAAATTTTATTTTAAGTTTTCCCATTTTGTATATAAATTTAAAAAAAAACTTATTCAGGAAAACCGTTTGGATTTATAGAAATATATTATAATGTAAATCATATTTTGACTACCCATATAAAATGTGGAATGTTTACGTTGAAATAACCAGTCATTCTAATAAAATTCCAATAAGGCAATCAGACTTGGTTATCAAAATGAATTATGGATAAGAAATAAGAAAAAGTGTATCTCTAAGGGATATTCTGGTTTTTCACTTGCCGTAATAACAGCGAAAAATCGCTAAAAAGGCAGCTAAAGGTATTACAGAGGAATAGAACGTCATAAAATATTAAATTCGATCTTATAACGGAAACTGATCAGAAAATAACGGAATATTGGTTGGACGAATATGGCGATGAGGTTTTTCCGAATGAAATTGTGTCCGACTCATGTGAAATCGAAAGTAATGTGGTACAATCGGATGATACTCACCGCTGCTGAACTATAATCTCAATGAGCTAGAAGGAACAATACTTGTAGTTTAGAATATTTATTCTACATCTCACATGAATATTGTACGTAATAAAGCTTTTGAGATTTTGAAGAAACCACTAATTTTTCGTTCAGAATTACTTACCCGAGGTCATTTCATAATCTTTGAACTGTAAAACCACTTAAGCAATAATTAGCAGTAAAAACCTGTTACTCAACTGCATGTTTAATATTTTATACAGAACACAAATAAAATTAAACGGAATCACGTGCATGAACACCCGTTACTTAAATTAATTGTATAATTGAAAAGATCTGTATTTTTCTTAAAACGCTTGATATCAAGGCAGTTAATATGATTCCTGCCACATATTTATTATTAGCTTGCTTATTTTGTCTTGAATTATCTTATATAAGAGTATTAAATTTGACATAGAAACAGAATGTTTGCCTTAATTTTCAAAACTTGGAAATTAGGTTTCATAAATATACGAAATTCAGGGCGTTTCAAAATGATTGAGTACCAATTAACGGGGATCCTCCACTTAGGAGAGGCAATTTACGTCATAGTCTAAGATTAGACATCAAACGCACTAGTATAGTACAGTTTCAGAGTAGATCTGATCTAAAAATGTTAATTGGAATTGGTAATGCAGTAATATTCTCATTTTGAAACAAAATGTTTGCTAATTCCTATTTGGCATATTAGAGTTTTAAGTACTTCTTCTAGATTTTGCGAGTCCCAGGTCTTAAGTGAACGCTAAATATTAAACCGACAAAAAATTTATTGGCCTGATTGACTAATCGATTTGGAGTAGGACGACGATTTGGCTCAATGGAGCGTTAATTACTACACAGTTAAGCTTCAGATTTACTTTGCTGAAAATGTAGTATTATTGATTACAAAGGGCAATTAGAGATATTGCATTATTCAATAGCCTAGAAGAGATACTATAAAGAACTCCACAGAATGGTTCATAGAGGTCGTGTGAACACGTTTTCCGCAAAATTGTACCCGTAATTAAGGATATTAGTTGCGTGCTTCATGAGCATTCGATGGGTTGAACGAATACGATTACCGTTCAAATTAATTAAGCGTGTTATCAGGAAAATTGCTATTTAATTTAAGTTCGTACAAAAAGCGGGTCATCAACCTACGCTATTGCTTTGGATCGTGCTGTGTGATGCTCATGTTTAAAACTATAAGATAAATCACTTTTTATTCCTTTTTCAAGTTTGGATTTTTAGTTCTCGTATTTGAACTACGAATATTAAGAGATTTTGAATTGGTTGACGTGAATAACGATTGTGGGACTCCAATAACTCTCATTTTAGTATAATTTAAAATATCTGCTCCTTCTTATAAATTACTAAATCTTATTAGCTGCAAACAATAAAAACGGTTAATTGTAGCAACACCTAGTCTAAGTTGAATAAACATCAAACAAAGCAATTCGAACTTTTCCCGTACACACATACTTCAAAGTAAATAATTATTTAAAGTTACATAATATCCTATAGCATAAAATTGATAAATTTAGGTTAAAGAAAACATTTATTTGAATAGTCGGCAGTAAACTTAGAAATTCAAGTACTACATGATTTTAGTAGACTTGGAAATGAAGATAAAATGTTCTCCTTAGCATAGAATTTCGGCTTAGACCGCGTAGTAATTGTATATGAACACCCAGCATTTTCTGGCTTAATGTGCCTTGCACCTTGTGAAATCGAGCAAAAACCCGCGCGATGGCCATGCTCTTTGGTGGCTCGTGTTGTTTGAGTATCTTGAGAACGAGGATACTTAGGCAGATTTGGCCGTTTTGCTGTTTGTGCATCCATACTCACTAACGTTTCGCAAGACCTTGCAGCTTGCATCATCAGAGTGAAAGTCGCACTAAGAACCGAAGGTCGGTGTGGAGCTATTTATAGTTCTCTGTGCCAGGCGCGCGGAGTGGCGTAACGCTGGTTGGTCATCCGAGTGTAACGTAATCCGTGGGGCGTGGCCGTATGACGCACAGCGGTTGTAATGCTTTAGATCGTGTATCACAGGGGTCCACGTTTTACTAAGTTTGAAGCCATGTTCCCTGTTGATATTATTTGGATGTATTTCTATTTCTATGGTTTCACGTATCACTTCCAAGTTTAAAAACCGCTGGCGTATATCGCATTACTTGTTCTTGCGGCTCGAGTTACATTGGACAGACTGGTCGTTCCGTTGATCTAAGACTCCAAGAACACAAAGGCGATTGCAAACACAAACGCATCACAAAATCAGCCGTAGCTGAGCATACATTTACAAATGGGCACACTCTAGAATTTGAGCATGCCAGAGTACTTGCCAGAATACCTCATTACTTCCCCCGAGTGATACGTGAAGCCATAGAAATAGAAAAACATCCAAATAATATCAACAGGGAAGATGGCTTTATACTTTTATAAAAATCACTATAAAAGATAGAGAAGAAGTAGAAAGCGGTATTAAAAATGTTTCATAAAATAAAAGTGTTTTAGAGGAAGAGCTATAAAATACCTTAAATTATAATTTATTTAAACTTAAACTTACAGTTAATATAAACCTATGTAACTGTAGGAAAAGTTAATCAATAAAGGTCCGTAAAAGTGCAACAATCTGCTTATACGAGCTCAATTAAGAAATGCATATATTGTTTTAGTCCTAACATTACTGCAATTGGATAGTTGGAAAAAACGTATCGAGGCTCTTTAAACTAACACAGAGACCATTAACAGAATTGATCTGATAGTAATTGTCTCCAAAACGGTTGTATTTAACAAAATTAAATGATTATCTAGCTCAATATCTTTAAAAAAATTTAAAAAATTAGAAAAAGCACTGGAGGACTGTCTCCCCAAAAAATGAAATTCATCACATGTAACTTGAAGTGGTAGTTTGTTACCATAATGTTATCTCCATTGGTTATTCTCTCAAGAAAATACACAAACTTGTGACTACTTGGATACAATTGCCGGTTTTCAGCTCTTTAAATATTCTCAAAAAAAGAGTGCCAACGGATTTTTACCAGGAACGAGTGTATCCAGGAATTCAAAGAGAATTCGTAAACTGAAGTAGCACAAAATAATCTGAAAGAGAAGCTTAGCTCAAGTACAGATAACAGTAACAAATAAATAATGCCAGAATGCAAATATCACAGTGTATAATTAGCATCAATGCATATATTAAATACATGTTGACAAATTTCGAGGCATTTCACAATAACGCTTAAAATCGAATACATGTTTCCTAATACATACTCACAATACGATACTGCAATACAAGATTTATCGCACACATTAAAATCAGGCATGGTTTGCAAAGCGATACGCTAGTGTGCTCCCAGGTACTAATGCTCGCGGAGCGAACTGTAGACTGTCAAGGTCACGTCAGTGATCCATTTTTCAAAAGGCCTGAACGGAGCTCGAAGCGACATTCCGCATCCAAACTTTGTGGAAACGAACACTCTTGCAAAGCTGCCCTAACGACTCCTCGGTGACTGCTAGAAGGGGAAAAGTCCACGATACGTAGCACACAGGCAAAATTACACACAGCCCAAATAAGGTTTCCTACTCACCCCACGATGTTCTGGGCACGTGCGAATCGTCAAGTGGAATCCGCCGAAAATGGCATGGAAATTAAAGTTGTCTCATTTATGGTTCAGGAATTCAAATCCGCCCAAAGCGGCTGGTAATCAAAAATCAAACAGCATCCCAAAACTTCAATGAAACCTTTTCTGACGTTCATGCCGTTCACTAAGGCAAGGCGGATCTGACCATTGAGAAATCTTAATCTCTGCGCTTGACCCCCAAAGTAGGCGTGGCACAAGCGTGCGAAATATGAACCGAGCACAGTAGATATCCAAATCGAATAAATTCCTAAGAACAGGGAATAAGACTTCGTAATCAACTGGGTGCGCAATTAAATCGTAACAAGTTGGTAAGAATCTACATTGCAAGGTCTGGTGATAATTGTCTTTTCATCCTGGTGTGGACGTTTTTGCTGCTTAGTTATTGCAAAATGGGGGTGTGTAACTGCTTCGAAATTTTTTTCTCTGAACCGCTCTGTAGTATCGATTTGCAGTTCATAATAAATTTGATGGTTGAGCGTTTGCTGAGAATTCTGAAGCTTCTCCGCCTCTACGGCCTCGTATTGTTATCGCTTGTTCAAGATATCATGGATCCATCGCACCACCCATGGCAAAGTAGTGGAACGAATGCAAGAAGATTTGGCAATACTATTTACAGCGACGGGCAAGACAGATAGCTATCGTATCTCCGGCATTTAATTCGCAGCGATAAGTATCGCCTTCGCCAGGGTAAGACTGAGAGAAGAAGAGTCCTTGGTTGCCATATAACAGTGACATTGATAATATATAGTAGTGTAGCCCCACATTGGCGACTTAAGCATCTCGTGACCACAAGTATATGACTGCAAACTGTATACAAAATGATAAAAACTTACAACAAAATTTAAATAAAACATAAAAAAATCTGTAAAGGGGTTTACACAAAATTTCCCTGTCAATAATGTGAATTCATTTGCAAGTAAAAAACAATGTGGCAGGCGAGATGTGAACTCGAACTCCAATAATGGACCACGGAGTCTGGCTTACATTATGGTCATTCACACTAAGTGAAAAATCTGTAAGCTGATCAAATAGAATTGATTCCGGATCCACTTATAGTTATAATTATGTTCAAGAAAGTAAGTCTGAAACTGGTATTCATAACTTCTTTTCAAAAGGGTTCGCAGCCACAAATCTGGTCGCTACCCTAGTTTGAATAGCACTGCCGTAAAACATCATGGATGTAGAACCGCAGATAGTACATTATTTATTACTTGAATCAGTTATTAACAAAGTTATTTGATCCAACGCGATGGTTAACATTTACAGATAATAAACAGTAGAGCATGATTGAAGAAAAAGAATATACCAATGTCCATATGTCCATCGCTATTCTCAAGTAAGTATCTCACCGTATACGATTCTAAATTCTGTATGTTGGTATGGTCTTTGATTGGCCTCGGCGTAAATGCTTTTGTAGTATATCTGGCGTGGTTCATCTGTATACACCATTTAGCTAGCTATCATCTGAGAGCGTTGATTGCTAATTGTGGGTGGTGTATTGCCATCAGCTCTTCTTGCTGGACAATTACAACCGTGTTATTTGCAAACAACACAATGTTCTGACATTAGGAACTAAAATGCCATGCAATATACTGGGCAATACTGGTTCTAAGATGTCACTTTGGTGTACTGCTGCGTGTATGTTTCCTGCACTGAAAGTGACGATATTGGTGCGCTCTGCGCATTTGATGTTTTTCAAGGAATAGCAAATTCTGGAGAGGAGATACTGAAGTACATAGAACAGTTGGAAGCAGCTTCTATTTGTGGTCATTCTGCTATACTGTATCAAAAGTATTCGTGATATCCCAGGAAATAGTTCTTCCATGTTTGTGTACATTTTTTGTAGTTGCTGAACTGTGGAGTATTTTTGTCGACATTCAAGTTGTATTTATGATGTCAGTTCAGTTTTGTCCAGGGATTCCTTTGGACAGTATGACAGTGCTCTGTCCTAGTAGTTTTGTTTAAAGGAGAGAAGCTGTTGCAATTAATTTTGCTTTGTTAAATAAGATCACCTTCAAATGTAAATTTTAAAACTTAAAGCAGGTAAAGATGACTAAAATCAAAATGTTAGATTAATACTAATTATCAAAGTCAGATAGGCAGGTTATAATTGAATATTTATTAACGCAAACTATGAACATGATAACAGCTGAATCAAGAAGTGACAACGAAACCAGAGTATTTTAGGATAATATTATGATTTAAGTCATATCAATCACATGAAGCATTCCAAACACTAAGTCTACATTATACGTCGGACTTAAAAAAGAAATACATTTGAGTATGCTTTAAAAAACTATAAAATAGTATCCTCTTAAAGTTACAGAAAGACCACCGACACCAGGAAATACAGCCTAAAATGTCCACAAACGACTATCGATTGTTACATTTCCGAGACGTTTAATCGAAGGACGTTTAACAGAATTTTCGAAAATCTATCCGGGAGCTGGATTCTCCCGAGAATTGCGTAATACGTACCATAAAACTTCAAAAGCCGCATTAAAAGCATTGGGAGAGCAATTAGAGGCCCAAGGCATGCTTTTTAATATTTAATGCGATACTTGCCCAACATAGGCTTGCAATAGAGCCTAATGAGTAAGCTTTGTTCCCAAGGGAACTTCGAGAAACTTCGATTGCTGGCAATTTTTGTGCCGCCCCAGATCGGCTGGAAAAAGTTCCCACGGTATTTAGTAAAACCACAAAAACGCGATAAATTGGAAAGCCCTTCTAACCGCAGAAGGTACTGAATGAAATATTCGGTAGGGTGCTGGTAGGCGTTTTGAAGCTACGGAGTAGACATTTCTCACACGTTGTCCGCGATGCTGCTTGAATTTATGCAAGCCTTCGATTTGCGTAGTTCCGGGAATTACTTCTTGCACTCGTTCAGTTCGTACCTCTGAAAATAAATTATATGTTATATAACCAGGTTGTTTTACTGAAGGGGTTACACTTTATGAAAGGAAAGGAAGTATTTTGATTTAAAATGTGACTGGAGTAGCTAGGCCTAACTATCCCTTAGACATTTGTAGCCTGCTTCGGTCACAAATGAACATACCTCAGAGTTTAGAAGTATATTGAAAATTATTAAACAAATACAGTCTTTATATATAATTATATGTATTTTATGCTGCTTCCTTTTGAACTCAAAACCTAATATTGGTGTAGGCACAAACACATGTCGTTTGCATAATAATGCGCATTTACAATGTGCAAATCTGACCTAGTGAGTACTAAAATTGCAGCAGTCTGCATAAAACTTTTTTATTGTAACGTAACTAGTCCCAGTAAGCCGACGTTAGCTGATTGTTGTAAACACATACCGTAATCGGCACATGCCGTGATCTAGTTTTTAAAGTCCACTTTCGCGTCCGCACTATTTCACTGAATTCCACTAAATTGTCTTTCCCCATGATCAAACATTAGTTTGAACATACGTTGTGAACATTGTATGTGTCAACTTATGTGTCTAAAAATGATCTAATAGGAAACTAAATAAATAATAAGTTAAAAGTATGTAAACAACAAATAATTAGCTGAATTTAGGCAAAGTACTCTATTTATTTGAATCGAACGTAGGAGAAAGTTTAACTTAGCAGGATCTCTATTCTTGATACTACTAATAACAGACATTTGCAAATAACATTAACCCTTAGTATTTGTTTAAAAGTAATAGCAAGCGTTTCTCAGCAAAATTCAGTAATTCAGAACTGCGCATACATACCGAGTGATCAAATAAATGTACCACCTAGTTTGGTTTGACTTCATATAAACAGAATGTAAGTCAACCAACTCGATCTGAAATTTATTTCATCACTCGATGCGGCATTGTAATGTCAATGTTAATGTATTAATGTATACTCCAATGTCGAAAACATTGTTTTTAATAGTTGATGATCTTACATTATCGCGTAATTTTGAAAGCTTCCTACTTATAGAGCATATAAATTCAATTATCGGCTATAATTTACAAAGTCCAGTGATAATCAATCACCTGCAATTATTTTGACAAATAACAATCCGAAAGTGCGTCGCCTCGGGTTATTTCTTAAAGGTAACTCACTTGAGGGATATTATTTTCCAAATGATAAGGATTTATCACTGGCCGCTGTGAATTCGGGAAGATAAGTTCCTAAATAAATTAATAATTTTTATCAAAGCGAGAAGCCATTTTTCTGACAAATTAATTTGACACTTCATTACAATAATATGTTGGTGACACTGTAAGTATATGTCAAATTCGAGGTTATCAGGTTAGGTTTTGCTTCAGTTTTGACACAGACTGACGCAAAACCTAACCTGATAACCTCGAATTTGACTTAGATTTACAGTGCCACAAACTTGTTATAGGATACTACTTTTAATAATTAGATAGTTTCCATGGCGATTGGAAATCACCCTGGGGTCGTTTTCACTTGAAATGTGATCTGATTTGTCAAACTGACTCACGTGATTAAAAATAATCAAATTGGAGTGGTCTGCAATATAAGTATGTAAGAACTTACTTATCTGGGTAATTTACCTTATGCATGTTTTCTGATTACAAATAACCTGAATATGTTTAGAGCTGGATATTACTGTATTTAATGAAACTAGTTTCATAACTTAATATTACAAGCAAGGTTAATAAATATGTTGTAATTGTGAACTAAGGGAAAAACTATTTTGTTATTTGAAGTTCATAGCTTTATAATAATCTAGTTAGTGAGTTTGAGGAGATGTCAGAATAAAAAATTGTAATTTGTTTGTTTGTTTGTTTGTTATGGAGAAGGTCTAGGCATGCGGAGTACCAGGTACCTTAGACGCCGACTGCTTTGCTCAAATGGTCAAAGTCCTAGAATTTTGCCGAGACTAAGGAGTTCCAACCCTAGCAACGAATCTTTTACATGCTACATAGCGTAGTAGCATGGGACCCACGGATTTACATCACTTCCAAATGATGGCATCCTGTAGAGGTTTTTATCCACATTTTCTTATTTTTAAACACCTCACCGGGACCGGGAATCGAACTCGCGACCCTTAGATCAGTAGTCATTTTGCTTACCACTGAGCTATCAACCCCGGCAATTGTAATTTGCTAATGGAATCTGTGAATGTATTTGAAAATTGAATTTGTAAGTGGACTGTATAAGAATTTAATTCTATGATAAATTAAAGCTGTGGAAAACACAAAAAGGTTATTTATGGTTATCTGCTACTAGAATTTAAAGGTTGCCTGTTTGTAAGTTTTCGATTGCTGAAAGTTTGTAAGTTTTCGATTGCTGAAAGCCTGAGCCGGGTGCGAAAGGCAATAGTGGCAAGCGGTCGAGGAAGACCTTCGTAATTTTTCCATTAAACTGAGCTATCAAACTTGAAACGAGAACATATTATGTACTCTGTGTGATGTCACTAAATATTTACCTAAATACGTTTTTTAGACGAACATTTAATCATTTATACTATACTACTGCAGACTTGGGCGGTGTTTTTATATTCTTCTAATGTACGCATTGCTGAAATATTTCTATTCTCTTCTATTCTCCCATTCGAACAATACTTGAAATCATCTAAGACATTGAAAATACTGAAAGGAACAAGAAAAAATTGAGCTTCACACAAATATGTAATACATTTTAATCGGTCCAAACGTACTAATGCAAATAAATATGTATTTATTAAATTAACTACAAATAGAATGAATATTCATGCTATACGTAAAAGTGTCCCAAAATTCGCTAATTTTCGAAAATAGACAAAATGTTTCATATAAATAGGGGTCGATAAACATATTCTTTGAAAATACCAGTTACTAGAGCTTCAACAAGTAACCAATATTTTGACTAAAACAAAAACTATTAAAACATCGATCATAGCATATGTCCACCTGATTCAGCTCTTCCTCTCCAATGATTTCTGATCCGTTCGAAAATACCACGCATATTCCTTATCTGACTGCATTTCTCGCTTTCTAGTGTGCACAAAAGCTTGGAATCAAAAATGTCTTTATTAAATTTTCGCTACGTTTGTGATCAACAGTTGTCTAACTAAGAAGTAAAATATCTCGCCAAATTTTATTTAAGTGGAAGTCCATTTACAGGAGACGCAGTGCCCTAGAAATTAAGATTTTCAGCTTATATGTAATAGAAATATTTAAATTTGGCCCGGGACTGACCCGTTATTTATTTATTTATTTAATTATTTATTTCGCACCCAGCCAACAGCCGTTAGGCCAATTATAGGCGTCGCTGTGCATTTATGGGGAATTCCAACCCCACTAACGACTGTCATGATGTTGCTATGACCGCCGAGACCAACTATTTCCGTGACAGCCGTATCACGAGGCGCCGAGAAATGCAGCCGTAGAACTCCCATCCAAGTTCTGGCCAGAAAGAGCGTTGCTTAACTCTACTGATCGAACGTGGACGCTCGTTCAAGCTACACCACCCGTGACCCGAAGGGTTATTGAAGGAAAAGAACCACCCATTGACGATATGGGTGATGTAAAAAAGTTGTGGATGAAGGCAGCTACACTAGTGATATCTCAGCAACAAGTATAGGTACGTGGTCCAAACAATATTTGAAAACGCTCAAGGGTTTACAAAATGTTGTTAAAGAGCAAAAGGTAGAGTTTTTCGAACGCAGCACGAAGAAAGTGTTTGATGTGTAAATGTCCAGTTAAAGTACCAGAAAATGAACGTTAGCAAGTGGCAGATGTTAATAGCAGGGATAGAGAGAGACTATTAATAAGGAAACAGAACGTCAATATAATGCCGTAACTAAAACTACCCCATCGCCCTTGTTAAATATGGAAATGTGTCACATTCAAGATTTTAAAGTTGTAGACCCACCATAGAAAAGAAAACACAATGAATAACACCAAATCGTCATCATCATAAATTAACTTCTGTTGTCTCTAACACTACTTGCTACAGTCGGTGCTAACACCGGAATTTCAGACAAATCCGCATCAACTATAGTAACTAATGTTCTTCCAAATTTAGAAATTATTATAGAAGAAGATCCAGTCGTCGAAAGACATATTATTGTAGTTTATGAATCTGAAATGCAATACATTGGCTACGTGTTTTAGATTTGCTAAAGTGTATTTCATGTTTTGAATCGAAAAGCTCATGATGAGAACACTGGTATTTAGTAGTTTATTTGCTGATTTCGAGCTGCCATTGCGTCATTTATTCAAGTATATTGATAAAACCTATCCCCTTTCCGTAGCTTTACATAATCAGAACCAAATTGCATGACATTGAACAACAAAACCTTAATTCTGAAGAAATATTTAGACCAAATGTATTGCACTATTTCAGAAAGAGTTGTACCTGTTGATCTAATACGGAAAGAGCCAGGGGACATAGGAAATATCAGGTTGCTCATTACTGAAATAGGATGTTACATTTGTATGTAGCAATTGGAAAACAGTTAAACAACATGGTTTCTTCCTACATTTGTGGTAAGAATTTTCGCTTCCTCGTGGTTTCAGATCAAACTATACTGTATGCAAATACGGCTTTTAATACGCCCCGGAAATGATCAAAAGGTGTCATAGCGTGCCCAAAAATTATAGATATGTGGTATATTCAACTCGTCATAAAAACATAATGATGGTGATGCTAGAAAATAAAACTGACTACTAGGAATTATCGAAGTCAAGGTAAACTAAAATAATGGCAAATATTATTGGAACTGGATACTTCCAAATTTCGATGTCATTCCCAAAGGCAGAAAGATAATGTGTCTCTTTGTAGGGAAGAAGCAAGTGATGGCTTTAGCAGACAACGAAATTATTCTGGAAGAGATCTGCAATATGCAATACAAAACCCATTTCCTAAATAAATGTAGCGGCTTTACACTGTAACGGGTTAGTTCGTGTCACTTTGGTATTTAGTAACCACCTTGCTAGATTCAAGCCAAACAGTATTTCTAATAATTACGTTAAAACGTATTATTCGTTTAAAATCTGCAACGAGCGTTTCGTGCGTGGGATTGTGGCCGTAAACTAGCTGATGCAGTCGCTGAGTGCATCTATTAATAGAATCAAAGCAAGTTGTGCTCGAACGGAAGCGCACTCGAAGCATTGTGCGATCGAGGGTTTATGTGTTTGCCTGCGTTAAAAGCGGTCGGCGCCTCGATATTCTTGAGCCGAAATACAGCCTTGAGAGCAGATAACCACATTGGGAAAGCATTCCCCAAGATACAGCAATTCATAGCAAGAAGCTGCTATTCAGGCTGCCATTCGAGCTTCGAGGAAGCCAGTCGACTGTGCCAACGCACGAAGTCTTTGTGAGTAACTATCGAAGCCACGGCGCTGAATTCTTTCATATGTTGCAACGAGGTAAAGACAAGTTTAGTTATTATAAATAAATCGCACGCTTGAATGCCCGGTCCAGGAAACTGGGAAAATTAAAAGCGTAATTCATAAATATAACAGTAAAAGGAAACAGCAGCTAATGTATTGTGGTTTTACATTTAACAAGAAAAACAACAATTCTTTGCACTGAAGAAGGCACCAGGTGCTGAAATATATATGGACGTCTACTTTTTAAACAATAGTTGTTTTTCTTGTTAAATGTAAAACAACAATAGATTAGCTGCTGTTTCCTTTTACTATTATATTAAGAAAAAATATCCAATTAAAACCTACATACTAAGTAATTAATAAATCACGCCACGTTATATCATTTTTGGTGCGCGTCAGTACAAAGCGCTTGCATCATCCTATTGACACATCGCGTCAGCCTGATTTCCAGCTACCGAAGGCAAAGCCTGAGAATACGCCTTGTTCGCACGATTTGTTTTTTCTATTTAGCGTTGCGCATTGGCAATCACACTTCCACACAAAGAGTGTATTCAAGCATGTAGATTCAGCATTAAGCTCGTGGACATTTCTTCGCTATTGTGGGTAGCGTATATAATATTACCTTTGTGTATGCGTTTTATTTATTTCCATGCATGTACTTCTTCTCCAGAGTATAAGTATTTTATGTAAACTGTTTAGTTTTCATTTCTGGCTGGATTTGCATGTATGAGTATTAGAATTGATAGCGGCCAGACCGGAACCAGCTGTATTGATAAAACCTTAGCCGCACTAAGATAAGAGCGAGTTTTGTACTTCTACGACTGGGTTAACTAGCAACCAAAAACAATTTAGATTGATAGTAAAGTAGAGTATAGGGCACGGAAAAAGCCGCATTACAGCACCACCAAGATGCCATTTTAAATTAACGATTTGCAGAGTTGCTAAGTATACTAATAAGCAACAATTATAGATATATGAAATAACAATTTTAATTTTTTTTATCATTTGCGTTGCTCACTACCATACACTAGTCTTTTCAAGTGACATAAAAAACAAAAGACTTTAAATGAGATGAGCAAGATGTTCCACCGACTGCTTATGGAAACTCACAATTAAATATTCATGGAAAATGATCTTAAAATGTGGAGCAACACCATCGTGAGAAGACCATAGTGTTCTTCTAAAGGAATATATTTTCGTAAGTAGAACGAGAAAAGCCAAATATCATGTTTATTCAACCTGATATAATTTCATGACGATAGTAAAAAAAATAGATCATTACTTTACTTGTTTAGTAAGAGTACTGATCCAAGAAACCGGTTTTCCAGAATTCCCAACCACCGATTGACAAAAATATAGCTTGGCGACTGCTGCTCTAAAAATAGCGTTAGGATTAATGTCGGACCAATGGTGAATGTTGTCTCTCGTGAATCCAGCCTCGTCGGTCTATTCAACCACCTTGATGGGAACAGTTTTCCTCAATAACGATTAGCAAAAATTGACTCCTGCAGGACGATATGCCGCAGTAAGTGTTTGCATTCGTTCTAAGTGATAAGAATTCATCAGCTACTCATTTGTAAGTCCGTTATACAAATCCTTTCTTCGATGTGTCCGTTGCGCACATTTCTATGCTTTTATTTATATTCGGTTCTAAGAAACCGCTCTACCGCAGACTTTGATGTATTCGCTGAAAACTGTTCTTGGAGAAAATGCTTCACTTCAAATAAAATCAGTAGTCGTAGAGTTATCCATTATTTAAGAACAAGCAACAATCAATAAGGGGAATTGTATTAATAACTTTCTCATAACAAAAATTTTAAAAATATTGCAAATGTTTGATATTTCATATTCCAGAGCAACTATTTATCTGGTGTTTGATAACGGGATCATCACGGCTATTATAATTTATTGTATTATATTGTACTTTTCATGGAAACTAAGCGTTTGTCGACGCTTGTTTATATGAAACGTTGTTCTTATTTTCAAATGCTGTATCAGTTGGGGACACTTTGCATATATATGTTATAATAAATTCAAAATTAGGATACACAGAACGATAGGAAAACACTAGAGAAATAACGCAAAACGTATAGATAAATTGATGTACGAGTTTTGTACATTTAGTACATAAAGAGCTAAACTGAGTTTTCTTCAAAATCAGCAATTGCAATGGGCGATAATAGATTTACGGCCCGGAAACGATACAAAAAACTGCAACAGTTAGATCAATGGTAAGGGGATATTTTAGGCTTGCTCACGATAGTCAAAACAAATTGCACCTTGAAGGTATGAGGAAAGATCTGGCTAATGAAGTGAGGGATATCACCTGAAAAAATTCTCTTCGGCTACAGGAAATGTGCTCAGCCTCCAGATACGAGTTGCCTGTTTGCGCAGTATGAAATTTGAACATGGCGACATTAAGGTAGCACATATAAATACATTTCTCGGCTATAACAGCTGCTCTTCCGCTAGACGTCACATCGCGTGATGCAACGGAAAACCCTGACCATATAACTGCCTCTACTACTGTGAGAAATGAGCATCATAAATGAGCAACAGTTTGCAACAAGCGTTACCTGCACCCACAACCAGGATGTGCCCAAAATTTGGGTCCACTGAACGGTGGGTAACCACTTAAATATAATAAGGTATAGCCAGATGAGCGGTAATACTGAGGTCTGTAGAGTAGTGGTTAGTGATAACCAGTGATAATCTGCTTAGCATTCGGGAGGTCGCGGGTTCGATTCCCCTGGCCGTCTGCTCTGATTTAGGTTTTTAGGTGGTTTTCCTGAGTCAACAGAGTACCTTCTCTGAGGCGAATGCCGGGGCAGTACTTCTGCACCTTTCCTGGCCTTTCATCCATTCTTCACCTCTCCTTTCTCTCACCCATCCTAAAATTCCCGTTCTTGGCTGAAGAAGGACGCAAGGTCCCTATAGCAGCCCGCCTCCAGTTGGGGGAATTGAAATAACCCTGAACCTTTACCTTTTCTTACGGGCGGTAATTCGCAACATTCATTGGCTAGTGCACTAATCGAACATATCCAACTTACCTGAAATTCAGTATGCTTATCCGTGGGCTTCACTTAAAAGGAGTCTCGGATTCGGAAAACTAACAGTCCTGGCATGACGAATGAAGAGTAAAAAGCTAAAGTTCAAAGCGTCAGTGTTCGGAATCCACAAGAGGGATTTTCAAGGGTATGTGGGTTTAGGGCTTCGCTCTACGGTATGGTTGCCGTACTTATGACGGCAGGAAGATCGAAAGTCCCCAGATATTCGACTAGAGATATAAATGAAATGTCACTGCACAACAACGCAACGGGAAACAGAAGTTCAGGTTTGCATGTTGTACCTTGGAAATTGTGCAGTCCGACAACGCAGTGATACACGGGGAACCCGGGAAACTACCAACTACTCTTTCCACGTGCGCATAAATCAGTAGCGACATGCAATTTTTAAACAGTCCTAACAAAATATACGTATCAGTGCTACTTATTATTTAAGCTTTAAATCTTGACAATTGCACTAGATCTAAGCTAATATATAGAACCGTCTTTGCGGCGTTCTATCATTGGTGATGTGGCGAAATACTAAAAACGCTACAAACACATCTGAGCTAAATGCAATCAACGTAATAAGATGTCATTAACTTTCTATTGCAAGTGAGGTCATTTTGCAACATCTGCGTCTTTCAGAATAAGCCATGATAAAGTATTGTTAGCTAAATTGAGTATTTTAGTTAAATATACAGATTAGTGGTGGATAATGTGAACATAGGCAGTCAAATGAGTTAGAATGTAGTTTATGGGCTTTGTATGTGTTATGCAGAAATAGACATATTATGTTGATCTGCCTATATTATTTAGATAGTGCCTATTGTTATATTCTTATTTGTAACATTTATTTGTAAATAAATAAAAATGTAGCACACACACAACGCTTCCACATATCTTATTTTTAAATCTTATATTGCCTCTTTCTTGTGGCTAATTAAAAAATATGATTATTTAATTATGCTTTACTGCAATAAAGATATGTTGCATTCCATATTTTGTTCGTTTGCAATTTTTCAAAACGCGACGGCTAGCAATCTGAGACTCGTATTTACAGGGTTAGAGCGTAACCATTTTATGGCAAATTATCTATTCTAACGAATGACAGATAACCTCAAAATATTAATCCCAAACAAAGCGTTCGAAACCTCTAAATTATAACAATGCATTTCTCATAATCAAGTACGTGTGGCTAACCAGTAATTTGGTTTTTAAGTGCAAAATGACTCTAATCTTGCATTTGTTTTTGCTTTGATGCACGCCTATCTCGCTTCCGGTCTCTGCAAACGGACGCAAACTTGCATTTTCTTCCTGGAACGGCTTAAGCTGCTTCTGAGTGTATGTGGAGTACGAACCAAGCCTCCCCAGGTCCTAAACCTTGCTGTTCGTTGCCCGTAGTTATCAGCCCTGCCAAATATAACTCGAAAGAGGATCTCGCATATGCCACGGTCGGAAAGGACGCCAACCTTGTATGTGCTTCCTGGCTATATTTCAGTCTTGCTACCTTCCTCTGCATTACGAACCGAGACTTTTCTAGGCCCTGTACCTTGCTGTCTGCTTCTCTCAGCTCCAAAACTTGTCGAATCTTAGCTTTGAAGACGATCACATAAAGGCGAAGTTCCAAATCCGATTTACTCTAGAACTGTACTCCGGAATACTGCCAATTTAACCAGAGCTGGACGCCGCATAACGGAAATAAAAGACTCAACAAGTGGGCACTAATTATATACCTTTATCAACAAAATTTATCAAAAATCGGGGAGGCAAACAACACACAACCTTTTTGGCTTGGTTTTCCCAACAAACAGCAACAAACGACACTCTAGGTCACCATACCAACATCATTTACAATTGCTTTCAGTAAGTGTACATTCTTTGATTTTAATTTATAGTTGTTCTTGTAAATGTCATTCAGTAAACTATAACCTTACAATTGCTCGCACTTTCCACTTTTAGTTAACAAACTATTTGCACCATTAGCACATTCTTGCAGTCGCCATTAATTCTCAGACTGCTTGTTATATGCTCTTTGCATTAAATTGTACCTTCTTGCAATGCTTTATAGTTCATTTAGCTGCGTTATCGATAGTTGGCCTTTCGATATGAATGAAACGCTGCCTTAAACCTCTGTAACGCTCGAAACACCTTTGCACTTGAGCAATTTCATTATCGTGTCCTGACGTTACACAACTAATCTGTTAGTCATCATAAAATTAGCTACATTTACCATATTGAGCACAAATTTAAATACAAGCTGATCGCCACGCAGACGATACCGTTCTAAACAATTACTAACCTTTGTTAATTAATTACAGTTATTCCTAATCATGTTTTACGCAATTACCAATGTTTACTAGTGACTCTTATTGTTGCAATAAATACAATTCTGGATCTATTTGAATTTTTCATTATCATTAGTGAGTTAGTTATGCAACCAGAATTGCTATAAGCATCATACCATTACAATATATGATTTAATACGTAGTACCTTAGAATTCAGTGTTTTTTAAACACATGAATTATGCGGATACTAGATCTCAATCGCATATTAGTCTATTTTTGTCTAACGCATACAAAGCCCATAAACTGCATTCTAGCTCATTTAATTGCCTATGTTCACATTATCCACCATAATCTGTATATGATTTTTTCAAGATCATTGTATTATTTCATTTTTAATATTTAAATTCCAATGATTGATTAATGTAGCAAATATTATCTTGTTGCACAATGTTAGGAAGCTTTCGAGCGGTATAGTAAACGCAGCTAAAGTACATCCCGAAATTAAAAATAAAACAAACAACATCATCACTACTGTTTAGAAAACTAATGTTGTTTTTTTTTATAAACAATTGTATTTTACTAGAGTGCGACTTTTAATACCACATACATTATTACTTTATATGTTTTATTCTTAACTTTTTCACTAGTTATGTAAGGATATTAAAAAATTATTTGCAAATCCCGAGTCTCTCTTCAAACCCCTTGTAAACATAATCGGTTTTGTTTCACCAAAATACCGTCTTTGTAGCAGAAATTCGTAGATCAAAGAGAATCAGAACATCATAAATTTCATTAAACAAAGTTTTATGCGGTGACAGGCAGCGCGGCAAGCGAAATCATAAGATAACTTACAGCAACTTTTTATATTATAAAGTCTTTAGCTTATTTCGCACGCTGTGTTAATTCTTACAGTATAGTTTTTCTATTGGTTATAACAAAAGTAGTTCCTCCATTTTTATAATATCAATCAGATCAGATCTGAAAGCACTATCCCTAAAATATTCTTTGTTGCAGAAAATTGAAGACAAGCTTTCCGTTGATTTATATTATAGCAAATTGCAAATATAGTACTATAAAGGAAAACATCAAGCAGAATAACAATTAATATGGTAATGTCTAGTTTACTGATTTTGCTCAATTACCGAGCAAATTTAGTCAGTTAAATATTAATTTCTGTCTGTTTTGGTGCATCTCCATTACTTAACGTTACTAATGTTTGCTAATAGCCGGATGTATCTCAGATATGGTGTATATTCAGCAACTTCCATTAATTAGATCAGGACAGCAAGCATCCCTTTCTCATAAAACTAAATTAAGCAAATTGATGGAACGAAGCCTCTAGTTACAGCATCGTGTCTGCCTGAACCTCTGTTATATTTCAAATTAACCTTGTCGGCAAGGTTGTTACTGAATATCTTAACAATTGTATAAACTGAAGGTGAAAACGTTAACTGTGTTAAATATGACAATAAGTGGTACAATTTACACCATAAACTTTGTAATAACCAACTTATTTGCATGGAATCTACTTGTATTATCTTCACTTTCTAAACTGTAATTTATTAACTGAGCCGTTTCGTGTATTTAATTTTCTCATTAGTTACAAAGCACAATGTTCATAGCAGCTACTCTCGTACTTACATACTAGAGAATTTTAAAGTTACCTCTAATTAACAATTTATGGAATTAGCACTTGCTTGAAATCAATAGAAAAGTTGAAAAATAAGGTATATAAAGGTATGTATTTCTTCTTACATCTTAGAAAAACATTATATCATGAACCTAAACCCCTTTACGGTAACAATATTTTATCACTGGATACTGGCTACCACTGTTTTCCACAATTGTCTATTGTACAGGTTTGTTATAGAAACCTTCTTTTTCATTTATGTATATGGACCAATTGCTTTATGATGACAACTATACCACGAAGTAGTTATACCACGACTTATGGAAAAATTAGAGAATTATCTGCCAGTTGAGCAGTCTGGCTTTAGCGAAAGATGCTGGTTAATTGTGTGAATTACTGTGGAAAAATCCAAGAATGACAAGCTCCATTCCGTTTTCCCTTTCTAGAAAGGAGAACGTTCTCTAAAATATTGAACTGTGGGCTATAGAAGAGGGTTGAGTGAACAGTCGATGTATAAACATACATCAAAATATACAAAAAATATAAATAATGACTGCGCAAATTGGCAGAGAAACGTGTAGAAATCCTCAGTCAGAGAGTTATAATCTCGCCAAAACTGGATCACTTACAGTTAGTAGGAGATTAATCTTCTTAAATCAGCAAATTTCCAAGATCTATAAAGACAAATAATTGACGTTTCTGTTTCCCCTAAAATAAAGAAACTCAATATCAAGCTCGAAAAAACCAGTCAGGCCGAACCTCGAATACTACATGATAATCTCAGCAAAATCTGCTTCTTAAGAATACTACAAGGAATATACATTAGCATATTTAAGGAAATCTATAAGGCAAATAAAAAAAACCAGATAAGAGGCATAAGTAGAAGAAGCCCTGTGGTCTGGAGAACATACGGAAAATCTGTTCCATATTCAGAAATACGAAATACATTTTAACATATGCAGCGCAAACGTAGACTTCGACTGAAAAAAATCTGAACAAAGAAGCAAAGAAGTATGAAACGAAGAATACTGGATATACTTAAAAGATCGTAGAAAAACACGTGGCTACAAAATGCAACTAAAATCGAAGTTATGGTAGATTTGGCAGGACAATTAAGGTGAAAATGAGCAAAACACGACAAACGACAATAAGATCGTAAATGAAATAAAATCAAATCTGTCGCACATGCGAGAGAAATGTCTGTAATCATGAAAAGGCTTAACTTGGAGAAAAGTGTTAGATAGGTACAGATAGAAAAGAGTACGGGAACCTTATATTCATAGTTGGAAACCTGGCTCAGAGGGGGTTGAACGATGGGAAAGGTATCTTATTAGTAATATTAACCAGCAGGCAGTTTATTGATTACACTGAACCACCCAGTTACGTACCTTTTCATTACCTTAAGATGCTATCTCTGACCCAACAACGTGGCTAAAATATACGTGGTACTGCTGTGCAGGATTCTTCTGGAAAATTTGTTGTTAAGATTGATTCTTCTTCTTCTTCTTCTTCTTCTGTCATCAAGGATTAGGCAAATTTGCTTGTTCCGAACTTCACTTGTTTAGGCCCATCTTTTCTTCGGTCTTACATCTCTGCGTCTTCTTGGGTGGTAGTTTAGAATTTGTTTGGGTATTCTTCCTTCTGTCATCCTATTAACGTGTAGTCTCCGATTGTTTCTATATTCTTCTATTTTGTCGATAAGGTTGAAAATTTCTAGTTCTTCTCTTATTTCTTCGTTTCTCATCCTATCGCTCTTTGTGCAACCTTTAACATTTCTGAGAAATCTCATTTCCGCTGCTTATATGTTGGGTTTGTTTTTTGTGCTTGTTATCCACGATTCGCTTCCATAAGTGAGTATAGGGACAACCATGGTCTTGTAAAATTTCATTCTTGTTTCTTTTCTTGATTTGTACTTTAGCATTCTGTTTATTGTCCCTCAAATTGCTTTCTATATCTTTGTCATTTTTGTATGTGGTATCGAAGCCTAAGTATTTCAAATGGGATATCGGTTCTAAAGTCTTTCCATCTATTATTATTTTCGATCGCACCGGTTGTTTTCCTTCAAAATCCATTATCATTATTTTCAAATTGTAGTTTTCGCAGAGTATTTTGAGACGGTAAATTGATCTTTGCAGATCGTCTTCGTTCTATTGAATTATTGTTAAATCATCGACATATAGCAGTAAATTTATGTTTTTGTCTTCTGGCAGTGATATCCCTGGATTTACTTGTGCTTTCCAATGTTTAACCACGTCGTCGGTATAAATATTAAATAAATCGGGTGATAATCCACACCCTTGTCTTAGTCCTTGATTTGTTTGCATTTTATCAGCCTTACTGCCATTATTGTTTATTATTATGTTTTTGCTATTATATAATGACCTTATGATTTCTATCAGTGGTTAGGGAGTCCTTTTTCTTTCATTATTTCTTGGAGTTTATGTGTGTCTACGCAATCAAAAGCCTTTTCGAAATCTATAAATGCTATGTGGGTTTCTAAGTTGAATTCTCTTCTTTTTTCAATTAATCTTTTTAAAATAAATATCTTGACACTACATGAGCGGCCTTTGCGAAATCCGGATTGCCCTTCATCTAGTAATACCTCAGATATCAGTTTTATTCTTTCATTAACTATTTTAGAGTATAATTTGAAGGTGATGTTTGGTAGGATTATTCCTCGATAATTTGAGCATTTTGAGCGGTCTCCTTTTTTAAATATTGATATTACTTCTGCTGTCTGTCTTCTTTCGCCAGCATCCATTCAGGTGTAGTATTCTGAATTCTAGAAGTTCTCCTCCATATTTCAATAATCCTATACTAATACCATCGCGCCTTGCTGCCTTCCGGTTTTTCATTTCCTTTAGGCTTTTTTCTTAGTTCTTCTATGGTAATCATGTCGATCGTAAAATCAGTTTAATCAATATCTTCCTGTATTGAAATATCCTGTTCATTAATTTCTCGATTATTCCATAGGTTTCCGTAGTGTTCTTTCTACTCCTTGCAGCTATTTGCTTTTAATTTTGCTATATCCTTTACTGTTCTGTTCAGATGCTTCATCATTTTGTAAGCGAATTTCTGTCTTCCATATACATCATGTTCTATGTTGCTTATCATTCTTTACCAGGAATCTTCATGGGCTTGTCTTATGATCTGTTTTGCTAAGTTTCGTTTTTCATTGTAGTGTTGTTTATTTTCTGGGGTTTTCTTTGTAGATATATTAGATACGCTTCTTCTTTCTCTTTTATTGCGTTCTCTACTTCTTCATTCCATATTTTCAGTCCTCTAGTTTTTTTATTTTCTTTTTCTTCCCTACTTCTTTGTTCGCCGCTTTACTGATGCCGATCTTTATATTGTTCCGTTCTTCACTAATTTCATTACTAGTGGGTATACGTAGTAAGTGTTCTTGAAATCTGTTTTGGTATAGACATCTGGTGCTTTCCTCTATAAGGAGATGTATGTACTTTGAATACTTCTTCTGGGACATTTGTGTTTGTGATTTTCTGTTTCTTTCATTTTGTTAATAGGATGATAGTGGCTACTAGAAGATAGTGTTCTGAGTGTATATCACTTACCCTGTAAACTCTTGCGTCTTGCACGAGGTTTGCCATCTTGTTGTTGAATATCACATAATCTATGATTGATCTTAATCCTCTTGCTGACCAGGTGTATTTGTGTATATCTTTTTTCTTGAAAAACGCGTTTGTTAGTTGTAGTTCGTTGAAATGTCGTAGTTCTTGTCCATTATTATTGATTATGTTTTCGCCGCATGTGCATACAGTTCCTGGGATAAGGTCTTTCCCCACTCTTGCATTTAGGTCTCCGCTCATTATGAGGTGGACTGTCTTTGTATACTTATCTACGACTTTCTGTAGTTGTTTGTAGAACTTCTCTGTTTCCTCTTTCTTTCCGTCTTCAGGGGCGTATACTTCTATAATTATCATGTGTACTCTATCTATTTTCAATCTGGTAGTTACTATTCTTTCATTGACATATTCATAGCTTACTATTTTGTTTTTCCATTCTTTAGTGACCAAGATTGCAACTCTGCTAGTTGCCCGTCTGTTCCTTTAGTGCCTTTTAGTTTCTTTTTTGTTTCGCTTATAATTGCTATGTCAACCTTTATTTGTATAAGTTCTTTGTCTAGTTCGGTTTATTTCATTCATAACCCTATAAAATTCCACGTGGCTACATGTATTTTCTCCTTAATTCCATATCTTTTGTCCTTTTCACGCCTTTTTCGTCTGTTTGATGATTCGTCTGGTTTATTCTCATGAAGTTTGTCAGTAGTTTGAAATTCCCTGGCAGCGTTACGAGCGCTGTACAGGTTAAGCCGGTAGTGGGGCTACCACTTCTCTTCTTCCGACAGGCAGAGTAATTTCTTAGGTTACTATCCCTTAGACACCTTGTCTTCTCTGCGGCTATTGAGTCGTGTCTGCCCATTGCAACCGCCCAATCTGGGTCACAGTTGCGGATATCTGGCTACCATCACTTATTTAGCCTGCGGGTCAACGCAGTTTCCAGGGTGTGGCCCGTGGAGCCATAAGTGAGAGTTGGGCACCCTGCGGGGACCAGTTACCAGGAGCCATCTCCCATTTATAACGCTCGATGTGACCGTCCCAGTAAAAGGTGCTACCCCTGCAGCGTGAACCCCAACACCCCAAGATTGATTCTTCTAAAACATAATTAATTTTGGAGGCCGACCAAGATATTCGTAACAATGTTTCGAAGACCTACGTTTTAAACGCCGGCCTCGGTTGCTCAGTGGTTAAACCGTCTGACTACTGGTCCAACGATCTCAAGTTAGATTACCAGTCCCGGTAAGGCTTTTTTAAAAATAAAAAAAAACTAGTAAAAGCCTGTACAGAATCTCATTTTTCAGAAGAAATGTAAAACCGTGGGTCCCATGTTACTACCGTGTAGCATGTAAAGGATCTCTTACTAGAGTTGAACCTCTTTAGTATCGGCAAAATTCTAGTAGGACGGTGGCTAGGATATGACCACAGCGGTGTCTAAGGTACCTGGTATTCGGCATGCTTAGACCTGGTCCATAACAAACCAACGTGTCGAAAATATCTATGTTACTGCTGTTTAATAGCCTACATTTGCGCTGCATAAAGCGATTCGGAATTTAAGCATTAATAAGGCTTTGATATATTTCCAAACTGTCTTATTTCTACATATATAATTTAAATCGTACCTAACGTAGAAACTATGCCAAATATCCTTTGAATTTCCGTACTTCGTCTTCTTTCATTAATTGGTAGCCGTAGAGCTTAGGTGTTCTAAGTAACTCCCTACGTCAAAGCAACCCACACTCTGTTTAAAGTTGTTATTGGTTCGGCCTATATTGCTGCTCTAGTTTTAGAAGCATTTAATTATAACTAACAATAGGTAAATTTCCACAGAACTTGTAAACTTAGAAGGTAGTTGCGTCACTCATCACGTATCAAAAATTAATCAGAAACTTTATTGAAATACGGCAATTAAATACAAATTATTAATATAGTCAGCAAATATATGGAACAATTCAGGCAGTCGAATATTATAAATATGTTTCGTCGACGTGAATTAAGCAAATGTGTATTAATTGGCTACTGCAACTAGAAGGCGATTTTGAATTTATCTTCTAGCCATTTTAAAGTTTTAAAGTACTTATAGCATTAATA
Organism: Agriotes lineatus; assembly: GCA_940337035.1. Lineage (NCBI taxonomy): Eukaryota > Metazoa > Arthropoda > Insecta > Coleoptera > Elateridae > Agriotes > Agriotes lineatus. The sequence continues at coordinate 29,088 of CALNHX010008170.1, forward strand.
ACTGTTCTTATTTAATTTTTCCAAAAATATTCGGCACTCCCGTGTATTAGATCATATTGGAATGAACACACTAGACAAGAGAGAAAGTCGGTAAAACCATCTCATATTACAATTTTATAGATTCTGGTTGCTTATTCGGTTAAATTCAGCATGTGTAGATTTTTTTTTAAGAAATACAGATATTCTTGCAGCTGCTGCGATATTAATGAAACAAGAATGGCAAATGAGAATCACAGCTATCACTTTATAAATGAACGAATACTAAAGCTCAGATGTAAATCACAAAGAGATTATTTAAGTAACATTAAAAGAAATATATAGCTAGAAGTTGGACGTGCAGCTGATATGAAATACTTTTAAGCAAATGTCCCAAAAATAGTAAATAGTATTAACATAAGTGACTATGTAGTAATAGCAGGTGATGTTAATGCGCGTGTTGGAGATACGCCACTACAACATATAAGTAGTCACAGAGAAGTAACATTTAATAATAATAAAAAATTGCTAATTAGCTTCGGTTCCTGTAACAATTTAAAAATTAAAAATACATTATCTAGATAAATATATTCATAAATCATAAAAGTGCCCGAAGTGCAAGAGGCAGATGATCTATAATAGTGTCTAAATCCTAGTTTACAAGAAATTACAAATCCTGTGGGACATACAAGGAAGAGTATACCAAAGCAGCGACATCGATAACTTATACTACTTATAGATATCAAAAACTGCCATGTTAGGATACTGGAAGAAGGCACCTCTTATAAAATAATATTTCGGTGTTAACACCTTATCACGCTGTAGTTTAGCGACGATCACGTCATGATAGTAAACTCAAAGTACCGGGTGTCTTAAAATGACATCTAGTATGCTTTGAATGCAATACCAATATCAATCTAGGGCCATATATCTAATACTTCTATATTGCTAGCGCCTGTAAGTGGAGAGGTCACAGCGTAAGTGAGACAGACAACCATCTCTTTCTACGAACTTGGTGCATTGCGCACAAGCGTCGTCCGTTAACACGTGAACGAAGCTGTGCAGTTCGAATTCCAGGCATGCGCACGAGACGCGTGGTTCTCACAGAGAGACGAACGTACTATACGTCGGCGCCGTAAAGTTTTCGCCCGTTCTCAGACCCTACTAGCAATATAGAAGTATTAGTTATATGTCTAGGGCACATACAAATTTACATGCAAACAAAATTCAAAACCTATTAGATATAATTTTAAATTTTTTTGACAAACTTGTAAATTGTTGATACAGATGGAATAGATCTATTATAAAATTTACCCGAGAATAAATCACGAACTGTGCGTAAACTTACGCCACTGTAAAATGTTTTGATAATAAATACCCTTTCTTCATTAGAATATTTAACGTTATTATTTATAGTAATTAGTTATATACTTGAATTGATAACTGACAGAAAATAACATTTACCTATTTTGGCATGAACAAATTCGATCATGGCTGGTCTGTTTTTTGTGAATAAAATGCAAAATATTTACTACAGGTTTTAAGTTATTTTATCTTAAACAAGCAACAAATTCAACTAAAGTAGTATCAAATTCAGCGCTTTTTTTAACTTTCTCGATGGTTTAAGTTGACGCTTAAATTTTGGGCATTAAAAAATTATTTATTAAAGCCAAATAGTTAAGTATGTACTAGATTGTTAGCTATATGTTTATGGGTTATATGGGTCCGGGATGCGTCCCGGGTGGTGTAGTTTGAACAAGCGTCCACGTACGATCAGTAGAGCTAAGCAACGCTCTTTCTAATCAGAACTTGGATGAGAGTTTCATGGCTGCTTCTCTCGGTGCCTCACGGCTGCCACGGAGATGGTTGGTCCCGGCTGTCATAATAACATCATGACAGCCGTTAGTGGGGTTGAAAGACCCCATAAAATGTACAGCGACGCCTATAATTGGCCTAACGGCTGTTGGCTGAGTACAAAAATAAAATTAAAATAAAAAAGTAATAAAATAAAAAAATAATGCAGTTAACAATATTGTAATAGATGTAAATATTTTATTAATAGCTTTACAAAAATATTGCCACGGTAACAAGCTGGTGCATTCTTTTAACATCCAGTTGCACCAACGAAATCCAAGTGTACTGTTGGCATAATTGAATTGTTTGTTTCATTCTCTACTTAGATTATTTTTCGTGTTTCCATGTGTCTTATCTATACCATTTTAGTTATTAAATGTGCTATACTACACACATTATTTCTGTAATCTCTGTAAGTTTTGTTATTTCTTTTACACTACTTGATATTCTGTTTCTAAATAAACAGGGATTATTTTCACTAGAACGCCAAACTTAAATCCATTATAAATCCAAATATTTAATTGTAGAAGAATATGAATACTACAAATTCGTTGCTTGTAAACTATAATGCAGAACTATCTCCCTATGTAAAAATGTTTTTATTATCATTTCTTAAAAAGGTAATCACCTTTTCAGATTTAATAAATCTTATGGAAATTATATTTTCTAATAAAATCACCGTAAAACAAAAACTGGAGATCCTGTCATAAAATATAATTGTTAAGCAACTGCCTTAGAATAGCTCACGGGATCGTAGACCCTCTAAAATCATTTTTCGTATCCGGCACTGGTTGTGGTCTTGAAACCAAACAGGTGGACGCTTACCAAACACCAAATGAACAGCCAATGGGATGCACTGTATAAAACTGGTTTTGAAGAATAAATTAGTTTTGTTAATTTACTCAGTCCTATTATTTATATACGTGTTGATGAAAGAAAATCCATATCACTGGACATTACTTTCGAGAAAGTACAAGTATTGTAGGCAGATACATAAATGTGTGCCTTTTATTATTCTTCAAAAATAAAATACCATAAAATATTTGGAAAAAGTTGGCGTACAGTTTTGCTTAAGTTAACACCCATCTGTTAAAAAGAGTCAAAATACGTATTTCATGATTATTGCTGTACATAGAACAAAACGTGTGTCACTAAGTATGACTATCTTTACTAATCACAATATTTGAAAGCTCGCTGTTGTTTCTGAGCTGTCAAAGTTAATTTGTATTTTTGGTTCTGCTCTGGTGTTACCATATGATCGAATACTTTTGCTCGCTGACGGACTGTGAACTTGATATTAGTAATGCCAGTTTAACATACAGTGAAAATTCATGAACTACGAACACGAGTAAATCAAGGCGAATTTACGATTGCCTAAAAATACGCCAAGACCGATGGACAGTCGGTCTAAGGTACTCTGTTATTAATCCACGGGTCGTCTGCGTTGATTGTTTAATAAGTAATTGTTCAACGCAGACACCTAGTGTAATTTTTTTTAAATTAATTATATCACAGATAGAATGTATGAGGTACTGTTATTCTGTGATTAATTCAGGTGATAAATTCAGAGTTGAAAAACAGGATTTTTAGAGATTAACAGTACAGTAAAAGAAGGTAGTTCTTAAAGTAAAACGCATTCTGAAGAAAGAAATAATTTCTTCCGAACAAACTAACTCAGTAAAAAAAAAGATGCAAACAAAAATAAAACTATTTTTATTTCAAACAACAAAATTCAATAAGGTTAAATTAGCTCCTGTTCAAAGAGCCTGCCTTCTCGCGCTAAACAATATCCTAAGCGATCATAGAAACGTATTAGTGCTACTACTCTGAACAACCCTTTTAATTTTTAAACGCAGTTCTTCAAATCGTTAGTTGTAGTGAAAACGACTTTTCAGAGGAAGTTTTAGGCATATCTGTCACTGTTTCACAAAATTCCATACTTCTGAAATGGCCAACGGGAAGAATATCGCAGCTAAATCTACTAGTTCTGCAATTTATTTAAATAAATAGTCTGGATAGTCATTAGTGGTAATACAAACCACTTTTAAATACCTGTCTTCATTGGGAACATTGGGGCTTTTGTGCTTTTGGGGAGAAACACATCCAAAGTTTCCAAAATTTGAAATAACTCCATGTAACGTTGATAACGATAAAGAACGCCTATTTTCAAATGTTGTGAAAGAATTTTAAATTTCCCGGACCGTTGGACCCTGATAATACCATTTTACAATTTGCACTGATCCGTTGCTTCGTAGTTATCGATTTTAAGATAGAAATGACAGCAGATATTATCTACTGACAAAATACGCGAACTGTCAAAGTTAAATTCTCGGCATTTGTAAATTCGACATACCGTTTGCCATGTTCGTAGTAAGAAAAATCTCTCTGTATACATACCTACATACAAAAAATTCCATAGTCCTCCAGCGAATAAAAGTATTTGATCCTATAGTACCTACTAATAGAAGCCGGGCTCCATAGCTCAGTAGTAAGCATTCTGGCTACTGATTTAAGGGTCGAGAGTTCGATCCCCGATCTCGCTGAGGTTTTTAAAAAAAAATTGGATGAGAACCTCTGCAGAATGCCTTCATTCGGAAGTGATGTAAAGTCGTGAGTCCTATGTAACTGCGATGTGTAGCATGTAAAACATCCCTTGCTAGGGTTGGAACTCCTTAGTCTTGGCAAAATTCTAAATACGACTAAGTTACCTGGTACTCTGTATGTCTAGACCTTGTCCACAGGGTTGGCAAAAAGGGCCTATAAAGGCCTACTTGCTTGACGTCAGTCTCACCACAACTAATACTACTACTACTACTACTAATACTACCTACTAATAGTACTAGTACCTACTAATTTGTCAGTAAGTAATTTGTAAGTGCAAACAGAATTATTTCTCATATTTCCTGGTGCTCCACCCGTTGTACATTCAAAATTTGAGTTAAATAGTGTAGTGCTGATATTGATGAAATTCGGATATTTGGAAACTTAACTGAGACTGATGAACCCACACGCCTTAAACTTACCAGCTACGACGTTTTCATCATAAATATTCTTTTCCTGATGGCTTAATTTAAATTTATTATGCAAATGAACTGAAAATGTTTAAACAACCGTCAGTTTTTAATTGTCGTCAAGAATAGCCATATTTAGTAATGTCCCTAATTGCAAATGATTCCCCGGTATATTTAACTAATCCTTTTCATTGTATGATTATATCTTTACTTTAGAAATTAGTAGAATTAGAAAAGAATAGTTAATTGCAAACTCTATATTTTGTTGCTTTCCAACAATTCTGTATTTAACATAAGCTATATTGTAATTAACGACTGATAAAATAATGCTCAGAATACGTTACAAGTAACAAAACGTGTTTTGATTATTTTTAAATGTTAAAAACTCGTTGTGGCTGTTTTGAACTCCCACGACGTAAAATGCTGCTGCTTGGATGTTTAGAATTTCTCAGAACTCGTTCTGATCAGCTTTTTCGCTTATTAAGCGAATTCGATCTTTGCTCTAACACAGGGGTCGCGAACCTTTATTGATCTACGTGCCATTTTTTCTAAAGAAATGGTTAATGAGGCCATGACGTGCCATCAAATAATGCCAGGTAGAAATGGCTAAAAATACATATTCCTAGGTACATAACCGAGCTAAAAAGCGGGAGCTGAAGAAGACTAACCTGGAGGTGGCGGACAGCCTGGAGTGCCGTGGAAACAACGAAAGTGGGCTCCAAAATTCCGCAAGAGCGTCGTGAACGTAAGGATTGCAACCATAAACAATTATCGTAACGTTCAGTGGGCTTTCGTTGCTTCCAAATTCTCCCCTCGCAAATGAACCAAGCTATAACTAAGCTGGTGAAGCACGACGCCGAGGGGCAACCAACTTATTCAAGCGAAGGCTGGGATGGAAAAGGTCGAGAAATACTACCACACGCAATTCAACTCAGGTTATCAAAATCTCTCAAAAATTGGAAAAGGACCACGAGAAAAACTATTGGAATGCGGATCGGTCTAAATTGATAGCAACATAGCTGTAATTTGCTGAAAAATGTTATCATAAGATAAAAATAGAGTTGCCTAACTACGCAGGGGAAAAATGTATTCAATATTTAAAAATAAATGTGAATAGGGCTGCCTAACGATCCAGGGAAAACTTACAAAATAAATGCTTAAAGTAAAATCCAACTAGTTATTTCAAATACTGCATGCGAACTACAAACTAAGCGTAACAGCGCCCCTCTCGCCGTCTCCATAGCTCACTCCCATCCGTTCGGTCAGAAAATCGCGCGAAATCTACCTATCTCTGTCGCGCAGTCTGTTGCCGTTCCGGCACCGGTAGCCTTGTCCACAATGAACTTTGTTACTTTGACCTCAAATGTAGACGAAAAAAAAATTGTTTCGATGAGGTACCTAAATTCCTCAATTAAGGTCGTGCCCAAATTATTTTGCCGCGTGCCATCAATGGCACGCGTGCCATTGGTTTGCCACCCCTGCCTAACATATATACCAAATATATTATGTGCATGGTACGTGAAGGCTGGCAAAGAGAAATAAAAGTATTATAAGGGGTTATTATAAATGTAGGGGTATACTTGAAATTCTTATAGAATTTTAACAAATCAAGCCAAAAACAAAACGTAACGAAGTCTAATTGCTTAAATAATGGGACAGTATTGTATCTGTGGAAAACAAAACTGTTGTCATGGCAACTATTGACACAGATGTCAAAACGAAATTATCTCAGTTTTAAGCAGACATTTTGTGAATTTGTGCCCATCAAGATCACCTAGTCGTAACTCAGCGGATTACTGGCTGTGGAGGTGTTTAGAACACCGCCAATAACGCTGCAAGGATTAAATGAAAAAGTTAGGGAGCAAAAGGGTGCAATTCATCCAGAAATGTTACATAATTATGTAAAATTTGGATGAAAGGTTGGTAATCTTACACCAACAAAATAGAGGTCATATTCAATATTTGCGGTAACCAGTTTTGGCCATACAAAATATAATTATTTAAGCAATTAAATGTCGTTTACTTCTTGTTATTAGCTTAATTCGTTAAAAATATATAATAAGCTGAAATATATCCCTTACTTTATGATAACATTGATAACCTTGTATGTTGCTGTCTCATAAGTCAAACTGGAAGTCATAATGAATATAGAGCAGACAGGTTTATAAGTGAGCAATATGGTTTGAAACTAAACAAGAGTAGAACGAAGGTGATGTGAAAATAATCGACACAGCCAGAAATAATCAATCTGAAATAAGATATGTTTCCGTATATAAAGTAGTAAGGCAGTTCAACTACTTACGTGCAATGATAACCTACGAGGAATGATGTGAAAATAAAATAAAATGCATCAGTGTTTTACTTTGGACAGATCCGCTAAGTTTATCTTTTTCCAACATGACTCAAGCAGGCTGTGACTTCTAATATTATTTGTGTACTAACCCAACCTTAAAAATATCACTAACGTCACTTTTGACAACTGTTTGAAAACTGTACAAGATTTTGTAAAATGTACATTCGAAATGCCAAAAAAAGTTAACAGAAAATACTAAGCAAGCGATTGTTGCTTTCGTAACTTGAACCCCAAATTTTTGAAAATAGGAGGTACCTAATTTTAGTTCTCAGTTATCTTATTAACTTCATTTGTAACCAACCTCAAAACCTGGTTTTTAATTAAATTTCTATCTACACTCTTATAAAAATGTATAGTCATGGCCTGCACAGGGGCATGTTGAAAAAAGAAAGACTGAATGGGGGTGCGTTTAAGATGGGTGTACCGAAGGATACTCCCGAATACCTTGAACAGTTCGGCGTACAAATTAATATATCCTGTAGCTGAAGATAAACGTGAGAGTACTTACTACTTACTACAAATCGAAATATACTGCTCTACTTCAAATGCCTTGCAAGAAAAGAGATGGAATAGCGATGTTAGATAGCAATGTTCAAGATGGGCCGAAAACAGATGAACATGAAAACAGCGATAATTCAAGTATTGTGAATAACCACATCCTTACACAGGATCACAACTAGCACAATTATTTGCGGGAACGTATCCGCGAATATTGAAGCAACTTAAAAAACACTACTTAACTACAGGCACCTAATAGGAACGATACAATTACGTTAATGCGACCAAAATTGAGAATAATTTTTGGTGACCGCGACATTTATCATTTAGGTGACGTTCCTGGGACTACGTTAAAATGACGCCGAGGTTACGTAGTGGCTACGTTGTCACTTAGTAGCCGCGACTTTAATGGAACTTTACTATTCTTTTCTATTAGTGTTGTTTGCTTTGTCTAGAAACTGACTTTAAAATGTTTAACATCATACAAGATTGTAAGACCTTAGATGCAACATTTTTTTCTAGATTTTTTTTTTAACTTGAAGCTAATTACTATGTATTAATTTATTACATCGTGTAGAAGCGATGATAAATGTTTTAAACATTCGCGGTGTAAACGTTTAAGCTTTTTTAATAGCGCCATAAGTTTTGGTCATAAAAATGGCGAATTTCGGAAAAAATAATTTTGAATTCGTTGTAACTAATAAATATAATTTGGGAGGAAACTGCAAAGTAGGCAACTGTAAAGTTATACTTACTGTACAGTACCGAATGTAGCTCTAGGGTGACGTTAAAGTTTCGATGAAGTTGTGACTACCACAAGCTGCCTGCTTAAAGTTTCTAACACTACTTCAGTATTTCACATAGAATCTGGTTTTTAACCCTAATTTCTTTAAACGACCGGTGCCGCACACAACGTTTAATCTTAACAGCACCAAAATGGCTTTAAGAGCTCCAATTTTTTGTTAAATGTCTTATAATGTTTCTTTTTTGTGACCAACCTTTTCTTTGTAACCAAACGTCATTATGAATCACACTACCGAGTACTGATCTAAATCACTACATACAACATTAAATTTTATCAATACTGGGTACTAGATGGTGAAGTTTACTTTATAGTAAATTTAAAAGGTAACACGCACTGTATAGTAATTGTGCACAGTGACGTTCCATTTTGCCGGTAGCGGAGACATTAGTAATTAACCAAACTTAATACGTCGGCAAATTCTAAATTCCGTTCAAGCCTGTGTCAAATGACTACACCTGTGGTGTTCATTAAGCTGTATTCCCAAATTTGACCTAAATTTACAAAGCGAAACTTTACTTTATTATAAAATTTCGAGCACGCTTTATTATTATTGCTCCCACGTTTTGATACTAAATTAATGTTGAAGACTGTTGCTTATCAATAATTGCACTTTTAGAACATAAGGTAAATTCAATGTTCCTTGAGAACGCGCAAGCGTGATTTTATGTTTTCCATTTTAATTATGAATGCGGCATACATTCTGAGCTGGCCTAAATCTTGTAAATTATTGTCAGTCAGGCAGCCAATATCCGCGTTGTAATTCGCCGAACTTCCCTAATACATTCTCAGGGTGGATATTCACTCACATTAAATAATGTAAGTGCTTATGCGAGCTTTTACTGTAAATAATTGAACCGTTAGTTAGTAGTTTCGGGCAGTTATTAGTAGTTCCTTGTTGGTTTAATGTTTCATAGTTGCTTATTTTAATTAAATAGTAGCAGGAATGTCTTGGGGCTTCAGATAGCTGAATGCCTGGATATTCGTGCACATGAAGTTTAATTTAAAAGTGAAGGGCCTTGCACAACATTTGCTAATTCAAACGTTCTTGAGTGAAATCTTACTTGACTTTTTTTTAATTATGATAATATGCTTATCGTTCAAGATCAAAGATCAAATATATCACATCTTCCACACAGCTTATCTTTATTATATAGTGAGCACATAACTATTATAGGTGATTTTAATAGTACTCGTAAATTAGTTCTAGTAGTTTGTAAGTAAAAATTGCACTGTACCCTACTATTACTTTTAGGTGTATGTAAATTAATCCTAGCAAAAATTGATGGAAAATCAATGTGTTGACGCAATAATTTATATAAAAACGTTAACGCAATTATTAATCGTCTGGTATCAAGGGAATACAGTACTACGTCTGGAAAATCTCTGATTGGATAAAAACCATATACCTACTCTAAAGCAAAGGTATTTTAAAAACATGCGATGGCTACCCTCAATAAGTATTTTATATGTGTCGTAATAAGGAGACCATATCAAGGTGCTATATTCAAGATGCGATCCTACAAGTGAAAATAGTAACGTTATAATGGTAGATAATTCAAAAATTGTTTGAATACCGCATTATGTAACCCAGCATTTTATTGGCACATGACATTATTGGCACAATATAGGTAGTATATGATAATTCGTTGTAAAAAATTACACCAAAATCTTTTATTTTGCAACATCGATTTCACTTTCTGCCATCAATTGTATAATCAAAAACTATACGCAGATCTTTCCTGGAAAAGGTTACAACTTTAGATTTAGCTACATTTAGTTAGTTTATTATGAGTACACCAGTTATAAAAAAGATTTAAATTAATTTGCAAATAGACACAATCAACCGAATATTAAGCGATGTGAATATCTTAACATCATCCGTAAACAAAGCGTTTCACATTGTAAAGTTAGCCCAAGGTCTTTAATAAACAGTAAAAAGAGCAAGGGTCCAATATTAGACCCCTGAGGTACACCAGACCGAACAGTGAATGGTAGAGAAGAGTAACCATTATACTCTACAATCTGAGTTATATCTAGTACATAAGATTTTAGCAATCTAACCAAAAAAGTACTAAAACCATACATGTGCAATTTCATAAGTAATAACCCAGGATCGAACCCACCAAGTCCTTCGAAAGATCCGTATAGACCACACCACCTGTCTGATTATCAAGAATTTCAGAAGTGAACTGAACAAGACAATATAAACTCGTCGCTGTTGCCTGCTTCTCAACAAATCCGTGTTGATAGGAGATATGATACCTTTGATAGACGCGTAGTTATAAATGACCATCACAAAAACTTTAGAAAAGTTTGATAATATAGCTATCAGTCTACAGTTACTTATATTAGTGGCTTCATTATTCTTAAATACAGGACAGATTAGGGCTAACTTCGGCTTGCTAGGAAGAATTTTCGTTTTTAGGCATATTTTAAAAATTACTGAAAGTGGAGCCATGAAATTGTTTCCTCAATCTTTAATTAAGTAGCTGGGAATTTGGTCAAGTCCAGATGTCTGTTTGTTTTTAAGTTTATGAATTGCGAGTTTGATATCATCTTCAGATATATATTGACTATTCAGTTCACGTGTCATCTGTGAAAAGTGGACCAATGAAAACGTCAGATTTTCCATTTCATAGCCAACCTAAATAAATTGTAACTATTTTGAACAAATTAAAATGTTTATTGAAGATCGTTACACAAAATGTTTTTTAACATGTGTAACTAAATGTTGAGCCTTTCTAATTTGAAAAATGGCTTTGGTTCACTGAATAGTCCTCCGAATATTATTTGTAGTCAAAGTTAGGTGAACTACTTTTGGGGTGATATCACTCATGTCCATTGCGTCTTTCGTACCCAAACGCAGTTGACTTTCGTGATACCTACTACCCCAAAAATAATCGACATAACTTTGACTACTCATCGTATTATAAGTGAATATTTACATTTATATCAGGAAAATTGATAGAAGCAGAATCAATATTCGGCATAAATAAACTAAAGTCTTGTTAAACGCTACTAAACTGGTCAGCAAAAGCGTTCATAATATCTTGAAAATAATTATAATGCACATCTGCTTTATATAGCTTTCCTGGTATTAGAAGAATACCCTTCTATCTAACAACGGACCAACAATTTTTGGATTTATTATTGATGGAATTTTCAATAGCAATATATCAAGGGCGAGACATACTTACCGACAATTTTACACACGCCAAGGGTGGAGTGGTGGTTGTAATTTCTAAGGGCAACCAGCACGATGACTTTTGGCACGGGCAATATTATACAGGGTTTTCATTAATTCGCATTTCCCACGTGACCATGTATTCACTCTAAATGCTAGGCAACCAAACTTACACGATTGGCAGTACTCCCTAAGCCGACGCGAATGTAATTTGCGGAGGCTCGTCGGCCGCTAATCTCGCTCGGTCGCGACCGTTGAAAACTGCCGAAAATTGCTTCTAAACAGCAAAACGAAACGTCTGAAGTTTAGAGGTTAGATGGGACGAATGTCTATGTCGCGTTGGCAATCTGTTTAAGGATATTACCAATACCACCAACCTTCGAAAAACAAATTAATAGCGGCAAATTTAAATTTAGTCACTTGGGAAATGGGAATTAATGAAAACCCTGTATGTAAGTGTTTGCCCGCCTTTATATTTTAAAGTTTATTACACAAAACCTGTATACGAATTATGATTTAAAATTGATCTAATAATGCCAATAAACTCAATTGCTTGTTTCTTACACTTCTATTTCTAATTCTGACACCATCTACGGGGTCGATAATCAGCACTAGGAAGCTTACCGCTTGATAATCATCCCTAGGGCGCTTATCAGGTAATCAGTTCGGGATTGGTCGATTTTCAAAAAATGCATGGTTTTCATTGGACGGTATCAGTCATGTGACGGTTATGTGTAATAATCAATTTTAATTAAATAATCGTTGAGAGCTACTCTAATTTAACTGTTTACAACATAAGTTTAAACTCCTTTCAACTATGTTGGCAGTTGCTTTTCTTACATCTCTTGTCGGATTTGCTCCTTAGAATACCTTTTATAATATTTTGCGTAAACTCAGATGGGTATTGCTGTTTATAATTTTGTGTTTGTGTACAATCTCAGTTGCCAAATAAAATAACATAAAAATTGTAATATGAGATTTGAGCTGTTTCGTCGTTATCTTACTATTTTTCGTAAAAATGTGTTACAACCATTTACTTACATTCATAAAAAAATTAAATTCGTTTTAAATATTTAGAATTTCAGTTAGATCTTAGGAAATTGTAAAAGTGTACATCAAGCTGCAGCAGCGCAGAAGCGCCAGTTGCCTACTTTTAAGGGGCAAACCATAGGAATGCGTTGATTATGAAACTCAACAAGTGTTAAATTGTCAAATAAGTTGCGCAATATATATTTTTTAGTCCTCTATCTATTGAAGAAGTCAGGTTACAGCAAAACTTAATATTATCAATACTAGGAGCTAAATCAATTCGTAGATTCCTAGTTTAGCAAAGGTTAATAATATTATCTTTGTCAAAACTATGTTACTATGGATTAATCAGCCTTCCTTACATTACTATGTCGAACAGAGATTGCTAGTGACAGTGGATATTATAAATATGTAAGAATAGTGCCACATGGCTGTAAAATTTGTAATAAATCGTCGAAACTAAAGTAATAAGGTATAAAAAGGGCTTAAATGTTCACATATTAAAACATCGTTCAACTGCAAAAAATAATGTGCAAAATCATCACTAATTCCTGCAGAGATTGAAAATATGTCAGCAATGTACATTTATCAGTAAATTAATGTATACTTTACTGTGGCATTTCTTAGTTTTCACAAATCAGGATCGGTTCATGCTCAAGTATATTAATATGGCTATTCCACCAACTCGAAAATAAGTCATAACTTTAAAAGACAATCTTTAAATTTGAAGGAGCCTACACTATTGCAAAATAGAATGGTAAAGAACTTTCAGTTTCAAAATGTTGTTGGCAGAATTTAATCTTTGCATACTTTGACATTTTAATTTTAACGAGATCTTTTTGGGGGTATATACTAATCAGCTTGCCATTTTGGGTCATAACTTTTATATACTCGTCAGAGTCTGACCTGCAGGTCTTATTTGCCACCCGAATTAAATGTAAAATAATGTTGGAGCATTTCTATACTAATAGAGCTGCAATAGTATGTACTCTTTCGAAATTTAAAAATGCTATATTTTACAAGAGATTGAAGTTCCATTTTTGCAGATACTTGTTCCGCATGCAAAAAATTACAAGTGTCGGGAACAGGAACAGGAGATTCGAAATGTTAATCTGAGAGCAAAGACGTTTTATCCAATCATGAAAACGAGGGGTTCAGCAATCATTAAAGTAATTATAAAGTAAAATAAAGTAACCTGTTACCCAACTTTTCTCTTGGTGGAAAATTTTTTACACATCATATGTAGCTTTATAACTTTACTAGCATGATTTATGGAAAAATACAAGACGAGAAGCATGTATTTCAACATCTGCGCTTTAAACGCAAAGTTCTAGAGTGGCAAATGAAGTTGCAAACTTCTTGCATAATTTAGAAGTCAAAGTTGAAAAAAACGTATACAGCCAGAATAATAGCATAAGACTGCACCTATTTTCAGATGCTTATTCTAGTCAAAATAAGAACACTATGTTAATGGAGGCCTTGATAAACTTTCATAAAACATTTTTATCCTATCAGATGCGATAGTTACATCCTGCAGATCAAGGATTGGGTGAATACAAAAGTTTACAGAAAGATGGAAGAAGTGATATCACCATAAACTGAGAGCGAATTACGTTATGAAAAACAATTTCTTTTTCAAGACCTAAAAAACAAAGTAAAGGCAAGATCAAAACTAAAGTGCCATTTAAAATATCACCTCAAAGGTAATCCAGTTTGAGAGAACAGCTAAAAAAAGTAAATATTGCGGTGTCCAACACGTATTCGTAACACCTAATAACCTATTCTGGGGGTTTTAAAAATGAATGTAAAGAGTAAGCGGATTGGCACAAACTAAATTTTTTCTAAAATGTAATATGTCAAACATGTTGAAAAGATATAATTTAGATGTGATACTATTCCAAAAAGTGATTTTTTTTATGAGGTTATCCAGGCGTATACATTTGGAGGGAGGAGGTAGAGGCTGAAGATAAAGAAAACATTATGAATGAAGAAGAAGAATTTTTATAACAAGCGGTTTAAGTTGTCCTCTGACAGGCGTCTCCCCAGGTTATGGATCGTCACACGCTTTCTAGATATAGATAGTGTTGGAGAAATGGAATACCTAGGGCGCACATGAAAAAATGACTTACGACTGGCTAACCAGAGGTAAAATATCTAGGCTGAAGTAGAACTTCAAGTGGGAAGCAGCTCTTGCAGAACTGGCTAGGTGGTTAGAAGTGAAGATGCTACACATTAGTACATTAGAAGCAGAGATGTGGTAAATATAGATGCAAACATGCCACTGCAACTGTGTTACTACATGTATGATATAAGCACAAACACACTTTTAACAAGCTGTCTGTTTCAAATGCACCTAAAATTCGTGGTGGTCCACAGTCTCTCTCTTTCTAAGAGGTACCTAATGTGTGATTGGCTGCTAAAGCAGAGTGGTAATTTTAAACCGTCTTTCAGAACCACGATCCACCTCGCGAGAAGAATATCATCTTGCTAGTCGTTAAATTTAAAAACTCAAAACCGAACGACGATCGAAGCCCAGTAAAATTGAACTTTATAAATAAACATTTAAATATCCCTTTGTCGCCCGAACGGCTGTTACTCTTATCCGGTCTTATCGCTCTGCAGCCGGCCCCGCGCGCTTACTGGTTTCGTGTTTCATGATTGCGCTCGCATCTTTCGCTATTCTCGGACTTTGGCCGTTGGCCCGCTTGATATTTAAAATTGTTTGAGGTGCAAGTTGCCCTTGGTATCGAATTTGTCAAAGAGAAAGCTTCTGCGACGCCTAATTTCAGTGTAAATAAACGCAAATATGACAACTGACAACTGTAAATATGGTGATTGTAAACATACAAGTTACGCGAGTTCAGAAGTACGTTTAATATTGTGATGCGCATGCACTGCCCTGGTAACGCCCAGGTACCACTTAGAGGGAAAGAGACGATGTTTGTACAAACATTTACAATAATACGAAAAGAGACAAAATGAAAATCGTATGTTGTACATGTTGGAACATACGTATGTTCTTAAGTAAACGGTGTGTTTGCATCTATATTTACCACATCTCTGATTAGAAGTACATTAGAAGCCGACAGGTAAAGCAGGAAACCATTACCTTGGCTGCATTGCAATGTGAAAGGCAGACGAGTACACCACATTACGGTCTCAAATTAACATACAATGTACAATTATGAATCTGTCTGATTCTAAATTTTGCGGAGATGAAATACTCCTCCTAATCGGTCCTCCAGGCGAGGACAGCGTTGGATAGAAACAATACGAAAAACTAGACAAACAAAAATAGAAATGAGATAAACAAGCAATAAAGTCGCAATATGGAACATAAATCACTAGGATTATTAGGCAAACCTGAAAAAATAAAAATAGAAATGAAAATATACCTCACTAAATATTTTCTGATTATTTCCTTTTACTTAGTCAATTGAATGCAAAATAAGTAAACATGCTTTCTGAAAAACTGGGTTTTTCAATACATTGTTGAGTTTTACAAGAAATGTGTTCAATGGGAAGTGGGGTCACATAGCGGGAATATGCACCTTATACAGCAAACCGTAATGGAAAGCTCACGTGAAAAGTAAAAGAAAAAATAGAGTAAAGTATATTGGCTAATGGGAAGAAACTCATCGCTTTCACTACCGGTTTCTTAAAAAAAAATCCTCAAGTTGGGCACCGTACAACTCCCCTGGTAAATCAGCTAATGAATTGAATCTCGGGATTATTGTCAAAAAACATTCTAAAACGTGGATGCCAAGTCTCACAGAAGTTGTTGAAAAATACTGGAACAGGCAACATAAAAAGCATAGTTTTCGAAAATTCTTTTTACACGGAATATTATATTTGGCCATTTGAAACACTGGACTAATTGAGTGAAAAGGTAGAAGAACCTTGCGACGAAATATCTTTAGATTTAATTAGAAAATCAATTTTACAATTTAAGAAAAGGTTAAGGGTAGTGCATATGAAAAATGGAGGGCCAATACAGCATATTTTTAAATAAGTTGAAGTACTTTCTATACCTATACTTTAACTAGCTAAATAAGTAAGCTTGTAAAAGCATTTTTTCAATGTAATCTTTTGAAAGTGATAGTTTTATTTTTTTTAAATAAATTATTTAAATGTCGCGTACATAATTTATCATTCTTCCTTTACTAGCTCTTAAAATATTAAACCTGTATCTCTACTATAACGTGAGTTATCGGGGTTCAAACACAGGTCGTTTTTTATCCATTCGCTATATATTAATCTATAATTCTGCACTTCTTTCACATACACCAAGAATATGGAGTGGTTGCTAGTTTTCATCGGTATGTGCACACCACTGTATTTTGTAGTAATCATCTATCCAAACTCCGTTGCAGTCTATTCAACCTATGAATATATAACTAATTACAAAGGTACTTGCTTAAATTACAAAAACTGAGATATATCCCTGTTGAGGATTAGAAAATATAGTAGGTAGAGAGTAGTGTGCGATTGATCTAGTTAGTAGACAGACTACGCATATTTCGAATATCAACCTTTACCATCCGCAGCTGCCCACACTATAGAAATTTTCTATTGAATATAATTTGGCTGAAATGGGTTTTATACATACCCGCCTTGTTCATTAATGTTAATTAGGAGTTGATAAGGATATTCTAGACGTGTTGGGCTTGGTTAATACTAAAAGCTTTAGAATTTTGTTCAGTGAAAAGCCAAGTAAATATTCTAAGTATTGTTTTCAGTTTCATAAACCTTCTATTACACTGAATATTTGCGATGTTGCATTGGTATCTGTATTTCGTTCTATAAACATTAAATATCAGCATTAGAACAGTAACCACTTGAAAATATGCATTTATGTAATAATAGTTACTCTTGCTATTATCTGAAAAAAAAATTACAAAATAATGTCCTTCATTAACGAGTTGTGCATAGTTTCATTAGTCAAAGTTCATATGCTTGACAGTAATCTTGTTATTACTTGTATTTTATATAAGAACACTTTATAGTAATGCATACTGTAACGGTGCACACTCTATTTGGCTTTTATTTATGGATGTACTTACGTTGCGAAGGTTTTTCTGGGTATTAGGGCGCACCTCAGCTGAGCTACGGACGATTACTCTATACGGCAGTACTTATGGTAACCTTTCTCAGGTCGTATAGAGGTTGGAGACCTTTGCTTCTCATACTGAAAAGAAACAACCTCATGGAGATCTAATATTCTTTATTAAGGGCAAGTCTATACGCCCTACGCCCTCCTGTACTGCGGTATTTTGAAGACTACAATAAAGTCAGACAGTTGTCGTTGGTTCGTTCAGCAAAAAGAAGGGCTGGGTGCTCGTCTCCCGTGGCAAAAACAACACCAAGGAAAGAGGTTAGGGCAGTTTACAATCTGGCTAACAGTAAAATCACTGCGGTGCCGGATGGTAAACTGTTTAGAGAAGTACAGTAAGGCAAGTAGTCGGCGTAACCACCATCTTACTAACAGTTAAGATAACTGCGGTGTCGGATTGTGCTGCACCTAGTGAAATAAAAGTGAGACAAAGACACGTGGTTCACACAATCTTACTAACAGTTATTATAACTGCACTGTCGTACTATGCTTTACCTAGAGAAATAATGCCTAAAAAGGTTGTGATCGGTTACAGCAGTTCTCCGGATTACTGAAAGAGCTACCGCATGCACTAAACTTTCCTGTCGGCCTTGCAATGCAGTTCCAAATTACGAAAACCCCTCCATTCCGAGGCGCGGAGTGGGTAACCAATAGGAAATAATCTACTATATTTTGTTACCAGAGCCCCTTCGCTAATTGGTGGCTGTACTTCCAAAGCCTATAAGTGGTTAATCCTTTTACAATCAAGTTTTGAATTGAAATTTTCGACTGCGTTTCTGAAACTGCTCTCAACACGTGTTCTTTTCGTTAAATAAGAGCCCCATCAATTTTAACCTAAATTAGGTAGTAATTATTGGCTGTCTGTTTCCGCCGCGCCGTGTCGTTTTCGTTTCGCCTAATCCCCCTGTCATAATTTAACATAGTTTTCGGCCCATATGCTAATATATAATGTTACCACTCCAAGTCCCGCTACAACCCTTACAGCTGCAAACGATGTCGGCTTACACCCCATTCAAACTAAACGAAAGCTTTCGTTAAGATTTATAATTGTTTGTCTATAACTAGAAATAATTCCTTACATATAGCTATTAAACTATGAATCTTTTATCTTTTCTGAAAATAACCTAAATAAAATGTTCGGTCACACACGATCCTTACAATACACAAATGCTGTATTGTAATCTGAACTAGTAGTAGCAAGTATTTAGTTTAAACAAAAAAGAAATTCCTAATTTTTTCATACATTTGTTGTCTATTATAATGCTCTAGCATTTTTCACCATTAAAACCTTTTCCCTTCGCTACAATATGTTGTGGTTATTTTTGTAATCATCTACATTCTTTTGTGTTTTTTTCTGTCATATTTATAACGTTGACTGGTCTAATATAACAAGAAAAAAAAAGAAGAAAACTTTGACACATTTTATATGTGCATTATTACCCACAGCAACTATTAATAATTTGCAAGAACAAAACGTCCTCCTGGAAGCCCCTGCATTCAACTGGTAATAGATTTAGATTACTAAATTCTCCCATTTAGCGCTTGAAATTAATGTGTAGAGGGTACACCCTTTGCCATGGCGTTCGAATAAGAAATAAATCATATTAGGTTTAATTTCCCCTGAAATGAGAAAGTCGATACTTAGCAACGTGTTCAATTTCGCACCAAACACGATACTAGCGGTAGCAAACTTACAGATGGAAATGCAAATTAACAAGGATTTAAGGTTAATAGAAAATGTCGCTTATGTAGTTAAACCTCGCAACTCATACAGCTTGCAGGTTAGTTTATGAAAGCCTATTTTGTTCCCTTAATTAATACTACACAGTTGCTTGTTAATATTTTATGGGCGTGAAGCGTCAGACTCCACCCTTAATATGTAATTCCATTTTTGTTTTCAATCATGCGACCATACAATGGCTAGTTCAATGTGATAAACTATATTATAAAGGTCAGCACTAAGTTAAATCGCCTTCATAACTTCCCAGGACGGGAATAAAAATCTAATAGGTTAAAATCGCTCTAATCGTGTTATTACAGCTCTTCTGTCACATTAAATCCCCAAAAGTAGGAACCGCGCGCCCCATTGTAAATGTTAATTTCAGCAGGAAAGCGATATAATTGGCGTACCATTCCCTGCACATGCAAACGGGGTTTGCCTATAACTTTAACAATTTATATTCGTGCTTAACCGGTTGGGGTTATTCGGAAGCTTAATATGAGCAGCGTCAAACTTTAAAGCTCCTAATCCGCGTCAACGAATGTTTGACTTGATGGCGCTTTTACTTATTTAAGGGTCAGGGTGTTGTTTACGTTAAGCTGTAAGTAGGGACTAAGCTTTCCTTGTTCGTACCACTTTAGGTTAAAATTATGGCGATAGTTACATGAGGGCGCACATGCTAATCTGTTGTGTTGTTTAATCATAAGGTGATTAATTATCATGCTAAATTTGAGACGTATAGATGCAAATTGCTATATATCATTATTTTACTCTAACTGAAATAGGCATGTTATTGAATTGTGCATTAGAACCTGAATCCAAACAACATATCCCGTGTATATCAGTTATGAAATGCGACACAGTGACCACTGTTAGCAATGGAAACGTGACTTTAAATGCATGAAGTTACCCAACTACACTGATGGAAAATGAACATGTCCATATCAGAAAATCTGATCATAGATATCCAGCTGCAGGATTACCACTAGGTAAAACTCTCTCGCTGCATTAAGCAATAGTTTGTTGGAATACAGTCACATACGAGAAAAGAGGTTACTGCAGTTAACGTCGAAGTTTAATAAAATCAGTGAAAGTAATCTCAAACTAATGCTATAACTATAATAAAAAAATTATAAAGGACCACATAACTATACAAGAAATAAATACTATACGGAACAGAAAATAGAGTAACAGAAGGGATGGAGAATGATAATAAAATAAAAATTAGTTACTAGAGGATATACATTCTCACACACTAAAAAACTATGAAGAGCGCGTCCAGAAGAACGAAAGAGTTGAAACATATATTTCAAGAAAATTATCAATCGCATCAGTTGCACAGGAACCAGACAAAGGCAATGATATAAAGATAAAATCAAATTGCAGAAGTGTTCGCAAGAAAAAAAATCTGGTGTGATGCACGCACACAACCTTCTTTTACAGCAACCTTTTAATTATAAAAAAAATAGTTTTTTATTATACCTGCATCAGAATCGCCATTTAAAGCACGCCTGAGCGTGCGAATACAGGCGATTAAAGCTCGCCGAGCTTTAAAGGTTGTCAAGGAAACGACTGAATGCAACAACGGACATGGACGCGACAACAACGTAAATAATTCTCGTAACTATAGTAGCAATATTATTATGCCCTCTCGATTTATCACGACAAAAATTATTTCTAAGTTTTTAGTGCGTAATTTATTTCCAGTATTGGAGGTATAATAAAAAATAGCGTAAAGTATTCGTGGATAACTGGTCTTTAAAACACTTGCTCTATATCGAGCACTCCGGCTACGCCGTCGTGCTCGAAAACTCGCGCGTGTTTTAAAGACCTTGTTATCCACTCATACTTTAATATACTATTTTAAATTTTTGATCATTTGTCAAAGGTTTTAAAAACTACAAATTCTACAGAAACCGTACAAAATAGAGGGTTAGTTGAAATTAACGAAAACAAACATTTTAGAGGTATTTAACTGGAAAATCACGTATTTCACATCAATACACATTAAAAATGTAATAAAAATATAACGTTTGAAAAGAATCGTTACAGCCATTTTTGAAAAAATCGAAAAAAACTGAAAAATTACAAAAGTAAACACCATACTTCCGGTTATGCGATTTTCTTCAAAAACTTGCTGTCGCATCTGGATAGTACACAAAACGTATACAGCGAGTTTCAACGTCATACCTCTTTTCGTTTTTGAGATATTCTGTTCATACACAGACAGACACACAAACTGACAGACATACCAATGAACAAAAACATGTTTTTTTGGGTTCAGGGGACCCTAAAGCGTGAAGATCTGTTGAAAACTCAATTTCTAATTTTTGATGTAAATTCAATACTTCCTTTATTGTAAAAGGGAGTAATGGAGAGGGAATTATAGACCCATAATGCATATTATTCGCATTAAATTAACCGGAAGAACAATAGACGAAGTGACAATAAACTTAAATTAGATATTTATGGAACGAGAATATTAAAGTCTACTAGAAGGCCAGGTAGTAGTAGCTAATATAAAAATGGCTTATGGATATAGATATCACCAACAGAAAATAGAAAATTTACAAAAATAATCAAGTACGAGAGAAAACAATAGAAAAACAATGATTGCTAGTGACAGTAAATAAGTAACGAGTATCTCTACAAAAATAAACGAAGAACTTTGATTAGTACTTAGGAATAAAACACTGCTGCAGATTTGACGCTGGAACAAGCACAATGGTAGGAAGAAATAACATAGCATATATATTACTGTGAATGGTACTGCTGGGCTATTTAATTGTGTTGTACTATTGAACTAATTTATAATAATCACCGCCTATAATTTGCTTGTGTTGTATTTTTGTATTAAAATTTTAGTTAATGACTATCTGATGGGTTCAGTTGTTGAATCCTGCCAATATACTATTTGAATGTGTAAAATTAGTTGATAGTATACTGGCTTTTACATTAATTTTTCTGCCTTTTATTGAATGCGATCTTTTATCCTCTGCCTATTTAACTTATGGGATAACCTAGTATAGGATTTTCGAAATTACGGGAAAAATCTCAAATTATCGTGACATAACCGCACATTTATAAAGCAGAAAATAAATCTGAATTGGCTGAATTTAAAACAATTAGGAGTAAGTGTGCTATTATGCAGCGATGCGTTGCCTAGTTGATATTACGTAGGTAAGCAACGCCACTTTAAGACAAAACACTCAAACGACGCCACCGGAAATCCACTGGCTTAATTTTAAGATAAACGGTTTTCTGATCTTTATTATGCTTCTGCGACTCAGTTTTAAGGCTTGATCGGGCCCCCAGTAAGTCTATCGACGAATGGGCCCCTTATTATTGGTTGGTCTGCCTTGCAAGCATCCTAATGACTCTCCAAAGCGATGCTCGTCATATGCTCGCTGTTCTTGGCTCTACTCTTGGCTCCATTCTCAGCTCCTGTGCCCACAGTTAGGGCTCCGCTGCAATGCACCTTGGCAGCTACCTCCACTGGGTGTTAAGGCGTCCGCTTCCTATTTGGACCACCAAGAAATCACCACAAACAAAACAGCTAAACTCGCTGCACACATCCACACTTTTTACCTTCTGCACAGGCGTAAGGAATGAACAATCAAACAACACTCTACTATTGTGAAATAATTTTCTAAATTGTATAAATTGGTATTTGTTATCTTTAATAATAATAATAATAATAATAATAAACTTTATTGATGCGCTCATACAAGAAGCAAATACACATGAGTACACAAAAAAAAGAACTAATCTATTGCAAAAGCACATCAACCACAAGGCGAGATTCAGTTTTGGTTAACCCTACTCCTGTTCTACCATCTAAACCTTGAGAAAAAAAAGAACAAAATGACACAGAATGAATTCCTAACCCTAAAACAAACCTTATAAAAACTAAAGATATCCTGTGACGGTGAAACAAAAAAATATTTAACGCTGAAAAGATGTACTGCTATCCAAACAAACAAACAAAATATGGCATTAACTTGTGGACAGTTCGGTAAACAAGTTATTGTTTTTGCAAAAGGTCTAAATACAATTTTGATTTAAATATTTTAGAACTGTGGACTTTAAGATTAAAAGGTAAACTGTTATACATTGCATATATCTGAAACGAGAATGACC
This sequence comes from Agriotes lineatus, assembly GCA_940337035.1. Lineage (NCBI taxonomy): Eukaryota > Metazoa > Arthropoda > Insecta > Coleoptera > Elateridae > Agriotes > Agriotes lineatus. Next base: position 52,771 of record CALNHX010008170.1, read on the forward strand.
GCTCGAATAAGGCTGTTTTATGGAGAGGTGGTGAAATTTGGCCTCTAAATCTAGTAGAAACATTATGAACATCAGTTCTAAAGGTAATCTTATTGTATAAATAAGGAGGTTTCTTGTTTGATAAAATTTGATGAAAGAGACATTGGGACTGCAGTATTCTACGATTTTGCATTGTCAGCCAACCTGCATCAGCTAGCTTGTAAGATATACGCTCATATTTTCTAATGCCGTATATAAATCTCAAGCAAGCATTTTGAATCTTTTGGATTCTATGGGTGGTAATGGCGTCTAATGCTGAGTGATACACAGGAACACAATAATTGAATTGCGAAAGAACAAAAGCTTCGCACAATTTTTTTTTAGTTTCGCAGTTTAAATATGACCTATGAGGATAGAGCTTTCTAAGATGTTGGTAACTCTGAAAAATATATTTGGATATTTGATCTCTATAATGGAAAGTATTGTCTAGCGTTAAACCTAGACTTTTGGCTTTAGTCACGAAAGGAATTTTAACATTATTAATATTAATGTTAGCAATATTAACTAAATTATGGCAGATATTTTTATTACCGAACAGTAACGCGGCAGATTTGTCGGGGTTTATCTTAAGTGAGTGTTTAACGGAAACATCATAGATATACTGCAGATCCAAATTTATTTCTACTACGATTTCTGTTGGAAGCCAAAACATACGATCAAGCTTGGCTTCCTGCGTTCCAATTGCTTTTGCATTCTTTTTTTATTATAAAGTCAAAGCTTGTTTTGATTACAATTTCATATTCAAGTCAAGGCTAATGTTATTTTTATCACAATTTCCACTTCAAATTATTTCAATTCTAATGCTACTTGAGTACACTTTTAAATTCAAATTATCACATTTATGGTATATTTTAAATTACGTCCATGGCAATATGTATTATTGAGATTGACTCATTGAAAATAGAGAGCTTTTAGTAAAGAAGTGCATAGCCGTCATATAGATCTAGAAAAGACGTTTGATAAAATAAAGAAGGATGTTTAAAGGAGCGTGAAAAATAAGTAAATACCAGATGAATTTATCGTAGTAAATAGTTAGTTCTGTAGAAATATCCTACACAAAAACAACATTGAGTCAACGATTGGTTTTAAACCATTTACTGTCTGGGCACACGACTGTCGCCTACGGCAACCTAACTATATCCAATGATTGACTAGAGAACGCAAACGATAAACATAACAAAATCAAAATGTGCCTTACTCAAGCGAGCACTGAAACAGAATGTTAGTATACAGGGAGCTACAAAATTGGCGGATACGGGCTATACCACGTTAGTCTACATTAAAAACTGAACCAAAATTTCCTTTGTAATTTGTCATCCAAGTCTGTACTTTTTAAGTTACTCCTATTTCAAAATTTCAAAATAATAAAAACAGCATAGTTTTAAAATGTTAACTGTTTAATAAATCATTTATAAATTAAACATTTAAATGGTCCCCGTTGTCAAATATGCATGCCACAGCAAGTTGTTTCTTACCATTGCCAGGCGTTATTTTTCCCGCTGCCAGAACTGCCAGTTTTGAAGCTCATTTAGGTTGGGTAACGGTGTTCTGTACACCAACTCAGCGTTCTAAGTAGGTATGTTTAAGGTATTCTCGTACATTTAACGCAAAATTAGGACCCGCTCCATCATGAATAAATACCATATTTCGAAGGAACATTTAAAGCAACGTCTTCTAATAACTCTGGAAGATTTTGTTTGAGAAAATTGAGATATGTTTGTCCGTTTATTAGCGATTTAGTAAAAAGTGAATAAAGTAAAAGGAAAAATGAGATCGATATGAGTAATAACAGAATAGGAAGTTTATACTGAAATGTCTTACCAGATGGGTACTCAACAGTCCACATTTAACCTAAACGTTGATGGTGATTTCTTATTCTAACTGCACGAGGATTTGCATGATTCCATTGGTGTTCATTGTGGACATGAAAAACATTATAACGTGTGAAAAGACATTCGTCTTTCCAGAGAATTGTATCTTTCAAATCGTAATGAGCAAAACTCTATTCGAAGTGGATAATCTGTGTTTAGCAGATTTAGCACCTGCGTATTGTGGTATGGATGTTGTTGATCACGGTGTAGAGCATGCTACACGCGGATGGAGTTAATTCCCAATCCCCTGGCCACAGATGTAGTGCTTCGTTCGGAATCATTTTTTATCAAATCAAGAACAGCATCGTCATGAAAACGCTGACGCCCAGCATTTACATGTGATGGCACAGCAACACTACCATTGAACAGAATGCAATCCTCCGATGTTCCAGCCAGGGAGTTTCGGATACCTAACTTTTTCTACTATTTCTCTCGTTATATGAGTAATTCCTAGCATGTTTTCATGGTGCATTGCTTTATGCTGTATTTTCTAATCTCTCTGTCCTTCTAGAAAATGTAATAAAGCAATATTCCAACATGACGCGTGCCATCTAGGTGTGTTTGTGAACAATATCAAAGTATTTTTGTTGTCAAAAGTGCTAATGGTGGTAAACTACAATAAAGTGCGAACGATCGAATCTGAGTGTGAGTGTGCACCGAAATATAGATACTTAACAACAAAATTATAATACCCTCATTTAAATGTATAATAACAAATAGTGGCATTATGATGCTTGAAAGTTCTCGTGCACATTGTACGAATTAGTGATCTGCAAGGACTAAGGTATCTATTAGTCGTTTACAAATTATAATAATACCTAATGTAAGGAAAATCCTCAAATTCCTGAAATGGATGAGATAGTGTTGAAATTAGAGAAAACGATGAAAACGTGGTTTTCAAAATTCGAAATTAAAATTGAATCAACATATACTCCCTACAAAAAATATTGAAAATAAGCTGCATGTTACAAGTTCTAAAGTTGAAAATCTGGAATAACAGATGGTAAATGTTTTGATAAAAGTGAATCAAGATGACACTCCTGCAGAAAAACTGGAGCAGCACATGAGACTAAATAAACTTCGTTTTTCGACATACCAGAAAGCGTCGCGGAAGATGTGGATGACCTCATACGATCTCTATTGCAATCCAAACTTAAACTAGCAATAACAGATTATCAAATTGAACGCCCACATCGTGTTGACCACTGGTTATCATAGTAAAACTCGTCATGAAGACCCTAATATTGTCAAATAAGAGGCTGTTGAATGAAACCAATACCTCAATTGCCGAAAATATAATGAAAATACGATATATTTTCAAACTGGCAAAGGGGATGTTATTAAAGTACAAAGTTTGTAGTCATGATGGAAATATAATAAATTTTTAACGATAGAACCGAAAAACGAATAATCGATGTAGCTATGTTACAAAATAATCTAGTTAAAAATTAGGGGTCGTCATTCTTTAAACCGGCAACATATATAAATAGCTGGTGCAGGTGATTAGTTAAATTTAGTTTATAAATTAAACACTGTCGTCTAAAACCAGCGCTATCTCAAGTTGGATTTTGTTTCATCATCAGTAATTGCCGAACACCAACACTTCTAATACATGCAAATCTTTAGTCTTCTTAAGCAGAAAGATTCGCTATGCCATTGAGATTTACAATCACCCTAATAATCTCAATCGCGACGAAGCCTTTCCCATTCCTTCTATGTAGAAAGTGCTAATTTCTAAGCCCCATCTACCGTAACTCAACCGCCACGACACTTGCCTATAAATTCTCGCCTTTATTCTTTCGATCGTTAGAAGAGTTTTGCCTCTAGCGTGGTTTACACGTTGAGTTACCGTGCTCTGTTGTTTTTTCTCCCGATGAAGCCTCTTACGAAAGTGGGCGAAACCTCGAGTTCTTCGACTACAATAATTTTTGTTACTAGTTAAAACGTTAACAGTATTATGTTATCATAGAATTTCGATTGATTTGCACAAGATTAAGTGAATCCTTTAATTCCGAAAACATTCAAATAAACGGTTATAATTGAATTCGTTGCGATAGGAATTTGAATGGTGGTGGAGTTCGGGGTTACCTAAATAATTACTTGAACTACACAATTATTAATGTAAGTATGTTAATCAAGCAGTTGTAGATAAGAATTCACTCACAAAGAGAAACACTTGCAGTAGGAGTATGTTTTAATGCTGCAAAACATTTATATAGAACGTTTCTGATATTCTGGAATTAATGTATCGAACGTGTTAGTGTTATCTGCTACTCTTATGTGTGTGGGCTTATGTGGATTTGTTGGACCTGTTCGTGGAATGTAGATATATTACTGATGTGTCCAAAAGGTTAGGATGAACTCTGATAATAAATGAACCAATAAGAATAACGACAAGCACTGCAACTCTTATCGATTATATTTTAATCACTGAGCAATCATTAGTAACAACTAAGGGTGTTGTTTCTGTACTAGATATTAAGCACGAAATGGTTTTTCATAACATAAACTTTTCAAATTTTCTCGCGATTTTAAACACTGTAATTTTAAAAAATTTAATGGCAGCTTTATGTTTCACATTACAAAGCCATATGCTCCATGGTTAACGGGTGACGTTCGACAAATTATAAAGTCTAAGCAGACAGCATTAGACAGTTACAAAGAATAGAACAGACGGACATTGACAATGTTATAAACGAATAAAAAACGCCGTTACTCTAGCAAGTCGTCGGTAGAGAATAGGTTTTTAAGATAACACTTCAAAAAAACATACAGAAATGGGAAAAATAGATATCACTCATTCTAAATGGCAATTGCCTGATCAGTGATGTCATCCTGAACATATTCTGAGCTCTGTACCTCACTCAACTACCGCAGATGGTAAGCTAATAAATTTAGTTTCGCAGTCAACTGAAGCTCCTTTAAACCAATAGATGAAGGTGTGGTTTTCAAAGTAATATGTTCAATTAAAAGTAAAGCCGTTGGTGCTGATGGGTCTGGCATATCCACAATCCACTTATGCATACTCAATTTACTACCGTCGGTAACGCATAAATAATTCACTATTTCCTAGCTTCTGGAAGAAAGCTTATATCATTCCTTTGCCTAAGACATTTTATCCTCAGGCCCTGAAAGACATTCGACTTATCAGCATACTCCCTACCTTTTCAGAAATCTTAGAAAATATACTGGAAGAAAATTAGGCATTTAATTAAATGTTACGTTATTCCACCAGTGCAGTCTGGATTTCGGCCACGTTGTACCACTGCGCTTCTCCACATTACAAATGACAGAATTTATGCCCAAAAGGAAAGCAAATTAATATGTTTATATTGGAATGTTACCAAATTCTGTTGAGCTATTGCCAAAATATTTAACTGCCCGTTGTCAGTGTGTAAAATACTCTAATAATCTATCGTTTTTAAAAATATAGATAAAGGAGCTCCACATGGGTCGATCTTAGGACCCTTATTGTTTTCAATGTAAACTTCGCAACTTTATTCAGTAATATTATCCTGCGACTATCATTTTTACGCTGATGACACCCAGCTGTATTTGTCTTTCTTTCCACATTAAGTTAAACAGAATTGCTGCAATTGATTTTGATTAAGAGAGTTTATTACAATATTTAAATAACCATTGCCTCATTATGGACCCCAACAAATCTGCAGCTATACTTTTTGGCAAGAAGGGTGATCGAGAGGAAATTTTCAACGAAGTAAATTTATTAGAATGTCAAAATAGAATTCCAGTTTCTAATCATTTCAAAAACTTAGGTCTTTATCTTGATAATGATGTCTCCATAAGTGTAAATGTCTAAAGCATTTTGTGTAATGCATTAAACTTGTCCTGCGTTGATTATTGTGACGTCGTTAATGAATAACATTTAAGTAGCTTTAATATTGCTAGAATTCAGAAGATTCAGAACCCATGTTTGCGCCTCATATTTGGAATAAGAAAACATGAAACAAATTCTTCATTGAAAGAGAGGCGCTTCCTGCATTCTGTACGTCTATTCCACAAGGTCATTTTGACTAAATGACCCATTTACTTATATAACAAAATGGAGTTTAGAACCGACGTAGGTTCGTTAAATATAAGTTTTAAAGGAACGCTGACTCCACCTCAACATAACTCAGACTTTTTGAAGAGATCGTTTTCTTATTGAACAACTAAATGGTATAATTCGTTACCAAATGTAGGTAAAGGCTTCTAAAGGGTGTCTCAGAATGAATTTCGATTTTGTTTCTAACATTTAGGGAAAGCTGTCAGTGTCAGAAATGTTTCAGCGTCGGAGTTCCGATTAACTTCTTTTGGAGTTTCTGTCTAAATTGAGCATTTTAGTGGAGAACAGCGTGCGTTTTGTATACGAGCATTTTATGAAAATGCTCATTCTTATGTGCAAGTGCAGGGAATCTTTCGGAACCAGCACAATTTACGATATGTTCATCAAAACTCATCCACCAATTTGATTAAACATTGTAAGGTGGACGAAAATCATCTGTGGAATTGGCAACCACTTAAGCATCAAATACTGGAACAAATCATAGCAATTTCTTAAGCACTGTTCCGACAAGTTCTAATAAATGCAAAACACAGTTTGGAGAAGTGTATACGATGCCAAGAGCAACATTTAGATGGTATTATTTTTGAGGTTTACTTTCCAAGAGTTATTAATTGTATTCCTTAATTAAAAGTTTTACTAACAAGCGAGCTATAATTTGTTTTAAAACGAAATTCATTCCGACACACCCTTTAGTACGTCAAAATTTAAAAAAAGGTAACTTTCGTTTTATTATATAAACATTAATGCATTGTTGGGGTCATAACAGCACATTTATATAAATTGGTATATCGCTGAACATCTCCATAGCTGTTTTGTGGATAATATTTCGCCTGGAGCCAAAGTGGGATAGTAAATGGTTAGAATTTTGCCTTTTTTACTTCCCTCGTGTGAAAGACGAAGGAAGTATTGTAATCACGAAAAACTCACCTTTCGAGATTTCTTCAGATGTTTACGTTTCAGGGTCCCTAGATGACGAAAAACAGGTTTTCTCAATTCCGTTTGTCTGTCTGTCTGTCTGTTGGCGGTATAACTCAAAAAATATTTGTCGGAGGAAGACGATATTTTGCACACACATTATATATATACCTGGAATGAAACCGGAAAAATTGCAGACAAATATATACAGTGTGAGCAGCTTAGAAAATAAAATTTTGTTTATTTTTCATTCAACTTAGTAATAGATACAAGTAATAATTTGTACATAGTGCAGGCTTTATTCTCACCAAAAACGGGAGCCAATAGAATATCTGTTTGACGATACAAAAACGAGGCACAAATTAGAGCGTTGCTAAATATACTGTGATGCAGGAATACGAGAGGTCGGTCCTTCGTGGTGCAGGTAGAAAATGCCCATTCCCTTACAAAATCTCACAAGTGTGTGCCTGCCGTTTGTATTCGACCACAAGTAACGCTTTTTTTTATTTGAAAATTTATTTAATTTATCAGAAACGTGAAGATATTTTTACTCTTAACTTAATTTGATTTTTTAAATTATTTATTGTCGCAATGTCGACGAGGGAAGTTCTGGGGAAAGCCTTTTACAGATTTTTCTCTTTGATTTTCACTGAGTTAAGTGGAAGAACTGCGGATAGATGTTTTTTATCCAGTTGAACTTTGCGTAAGGCAATATTATGTTTAGTTAACTTTGGCTCTGTGTAATTTTAAATAATTTTATAAAAATCTTTATTATTATTATTACTACTGTTAATTGTAAACTTTCCCAAAAAAAACCATATTATATTTTGAAAATTCCAAATGAACTATCCTTAACACGCTTTTAAAGTTTTTTGTTTAAAAAGAGAAATTTTTATTTATATGACTGTGTGTTGCTCACTTATTTTCAAAAATTGACATAAGAGTGATAGTTCTATTCTTTGCAGGTTGCTTATTTGCGGATCTACTTCAAACTACGTTACCGCTTCGCAGCCGGATTTGTAAGCAAGGAAGACAATTCGCAGAACTCCCGTCGACAGCTACGCGGGCGCCGGCTGCAGCGTACAAACCTGCTCCTGGTGTCCATAGCGATCATCTTCTGCATCAGCTGGCTACCCTTGAACCTTTACAATCTCATCGCGGACCTGTGGAGCGCCATGGACTTTACCTCACAGCCTATGAAGGTCTGCTACGCCATCTGCCACATGATGGGCATGTCCTCGGCCTGCTCCAACCCCGTGCTCTACGGGTGGCTGAACGAGAACTTCTGGAAGGAGTTCAAGGACATCATGTGCATCTCCAGGTCGTCCAGCACCAACACCAGCGCGGAGTGTCGCCGATTAACTGGTAGGAAGCCATCGCAAAAGTCCATAGGTAAGGGAAAACCCGATTTAGTTACTGTTGCTACAGATTTTCAACAGGGAACGACCGTTGCCACTGAAATGTCCGTGCTTACAAGGTGCTAGCTCTGGACTTCTTCCGTTAGGCGGAAAAGCAAGCGCTTTCAAGGAGGGATTAATCTGCGTGCTTCAATATAACAGTGGTGCTTTGTTTCGGATTGTTGAAAACTGACGTGTGCGCACTAGTGGCATGTGATTTCAGTTTTGATACTGGTGATATTCAAACTAAAAGAAGTTTGTAGTTGAGAAAATCAAAAATAACTAGGCTATAGGTGAAGAATGGCTTTGCGTAGAACATTTTTAGCAATGATTAGTAAAGACTGACCATTAAAGTTATTATTGTCTTTATCTTCCTTCTTCTTTTCTGTTCCAGGAGTTCTGTAAATGGATGTTCTATTCTCATGTGACTGCTTTTGTTATTTTGAACATTTTGAAATAGCACTAAGATATGCCTAGTAATTTTTGATAAAACTGTCAGCTGGTGAACGTTTTTCAATACAAAATAAGTCGACGGTGCAGAACTGTAGAACCTACTCAGCAACCATGTCAAAACTATTACATATTTCATTTTGTACTAGCAAAGCGCTAACCATTGTAGCAATTAAAACTGACCAAATTCGCCCTGAATGCGTTGTACAGCCCATTGGTATTTTTATAAAAGTCCCCTATTAACCGTTGGATGTATATTTAGAAAATTCGATTTCTTGGATTTTGTAGATACTAAGTGTAGCTGTTTGCTTCTGTATAAATATTAAATGTGAGAGTGTAAGAGCTTTCAGCGAAAGTAGACGTCGTCTCCATGGGTCCTAACGCCGACGAGTCCACGGTGTTACAAGGCGCATCGAGACTTTCATCGCTGGAAGTTGTTATAGCTCAGATAATTATGTTATAAGTCAATTTTACATCGTAAGGCCCAAGATGTGGCTATAACTTCCAATTTTGGGGACAATTACCGCCTGGTAAGTGGTCTACCTGCGCGTCGCAAGAAGTTTTACCGCGGCGTCGACTAACCTGAAAACGCATTACCCGAATTTGACTCCTTAGCTCGCACTTTACTTGTCGCAGTCTTGTTAGCAAGGCCCTTAAGGCCTGTTCTGAAGCTTAAGTGCTCGTCCACTGCCTGACTGTATGGTGCAGAGGATAAGCCCGGTTTTCATTCCGCACAAGGTTGATATCTGTGGCACTTTAACAATTCAATTTTGTATAACTCTGTTCTCAATGCTAAGGTTAGTTGAGGTAATGGAAGGACTTGATGGCCACGGCACATTCTTGTGAATCTCATGAATACGTTTGCCTTTATTTAAGTAGCTGTAAAATTGTGGATGTAAATTAACCCGTCACTGCGACATCGATTTGAAGCGGTGATTTTGAACTGTTCTCAATCAGCGCTTCAGTATATTACCAATAAGTCCAACTATAGTAGATAATTTAACCTTCAAGTTTTTATAAAAATACGCATTATGCTTGGTATGTTTTACGAAAACCTTTCTCACAAAAATATAAAATTTGTAAACGTTCAGCACAAAAATTAGCATTTCTCCTGGGAAGTTAAAGTTGAAATCTCAATTTCCAAAATTCGAAATAATTTCCCATCTACACATTAATTTTATAAGGGTGTAATACAATTTTCGAGGGTGAACATGCGAATAAATTTCTGTTATACAATTTCCCTCCCAAATGACATTTTCATATCTGGTTTCTAAATTGCTTGAAATGTATAGCTTTGTGAAAGGTGAAATTCGCAATCTTAAAGCTTTTTGCCAGTCAATCCAGCAATTAGCGCACTTTGTAAATGCACATCAGCATCTAATCATCCTTTGTTGATTCGCTTGAAGTCAATTTATACTAGACATAATGCCTTTTTATAAAAAATTGGAGTAGATTTAAAAATTAATGATAGTGTGCTTTTTATTTTTGTAATACTTTATACTTAACGAAAATTCTGAAGGAAGTTGCTGTATTAGTTCATATTTTGTCATTTAATAAATGTTAAATTGTTGAGCTGGCTTTTCTTTATGTAATGTGTTTACAAAAACTACTAATAGACAATTTTGATGTACTATTTCAGGAATACTAACAAAATGTGAATTTATGTAGTCACTTGCGAAACTACTTGACAAGGTTTTAGTGTAGGTATTTAGAAAAAGCGTGAACTATGCAACTATCAGGTAAGTAATATCTCTCTATCAAAGCTTTCGATCTGAACTAAGCTGTAGGTCATGATGTCGCATTAAGGTAATGCCAAATATCTTTTAAAAAATTTTAACAACCACAACTATCTACATCTGAATCAAAAATATTTTTTCTGTGTTTTTAGTTTCTGACTAACGTTACATTACGATTTCCAGTAGCTATACATTTTATTCCTCGTAGTATTATATTTAGCATTTAGGATTTAAAGAAATTATCTTTCATGCAAATAACTACACTTTTTCCATTTGAAAAGAGTTATTTTAAAAACACTGTCTATTGACTTTTAAGAGTGAGTTTTTATATTCCTTTAGTAATTCTTAAAGCAAGATTCAAGCAGGTAGGTAGTTGTTGTTGTTGTTGTGTTATTTTTGGGGATACTTTTGTCTAGCAAGTAGGCCTTTATAGGCTCTTTTTGCCAACCCCATGAACAAGGTCTAGGCATGCAGAGTACCAGGTACCTTTGTCCTACTTAGAATTTTGCCGAGACTAAGAAGTTCCAACCTTAGCAAGGGATCTTTTACATTGAAACAATAAAGAAGCCGACCTGTGATTAATTAATAAAATTAAGCAATGGTAGTGAAAATCGCAGATCAACCCCCTACAGTTTATACACCACGGCAGCTCTAAAAACTCTTTACTTACCGCGATGGCCCTAACTAACTCAAATTTCGGCCGCCTTGAGTCGTAGGTTCAAATCATCAGCTGTGCACCCTGGAATGTCTTCAAAAAAGAAAAGGAAATGGGCGCCAGAAATCAAAAGATTTCAAATAATAAGAGGAAATAAACTGCAAGTGACTAAC